>CM055657.1:12843127-12860573 GCA_029378335.1 Agrilus mali | reverse complement strand
TGATTAGGCATATATGCATACATTTTACATTTTAAGGCAACTCCTGAAAAGACGTTTAGAGCCTGATCCGGTATATTAACATAAAAAACACTGGCGTATCTCTCCTGATGCGTTTGGTACATGAATCGTCTTTCTAGCTTCTGCCGTTCCTTAGATAAGTGTCTCCAAATGAAAATTTTTACATTTCAAGACAAGTTCTGAAAAGACGTTTGGAGCCTGATTAGGCATATATGCATACATTTTACATTTTAAGGCAACTCCTGAAAAGACGTTTAGAGCCTGACCGGTATATAAACATAAAACACACTGGAGTATCTCTTCTGATGCGTTTGGTACATGAATCGTCCTTCCCAGCTTCTACCGTTCCTTAGATAAGAGTCTCCAAATGAAAATTTTTACATTTCAAGACAAGTTCTGAAAAGACGTTTGGAGCCTGATTAGGCATATATGCATACATTTTACATTTTAAGGCAACTCCTGAAAAGACGTTTAGAGCCTGATCCGGTATATTAACATAAAACACACTGGCGTATCTCTCCTGATGCGTTTGGTACATGAATCGTCTTTCTAGCTTCTGCCGTTCCTTAGATAAGTATCTCCAAATGAAAATTTTTACATTTCAAGACAAGTCCTGAAGAGACGTTTGGAGCCTGATTAGGCATATATGCATACATTTTACATTTCAAGACAACTCCTGAAAAGACGTTTAGAGCCTGAACCGGTATATAAAAAATAAGACACACTGGCGTATCTGTTCTGATGCGTTTGGTACATGAATCGTCCTTCTAGCTTCTACCGTTCCTTAGATAAGAGTCTCCAAATGAAAATTTTTACATTTCAAGAACATTTTACATTTCAAGACAACTCCTGAAAAGACGTTTAGAGCCTGATCCGGTATATGAACATAAAACACACTGGAGTATCTCTCCTGATGCGTTTGGTACATGAATTGTCTTTATAGCTTCTACCGTTCCTTAGATAAGTGATTCCAAATGAAAATTTTTACATTTCAAGACAAGTCCTGAAAAGACGTTTGGAGCCTGATTAGGCATATATGCATACATTTTACATTTCAAGACAACTCCTCAAAAGACGTTTAGAGCCTGATCCGGTATATAAACATAAAACACACTGGAGTATCTCTTCTGATGCGTTTGGTACATGAATCGTCCTTCTAGCTTCTACCGTTCCTTAGATAAGAGTCTCCAAATGAAAATTTTTACATTTCAAGACAAGTCCTGAAAAGACGTTTGGAGCCTGATTAGGCATATATGCATACATTTTACATTTCAAGACAACTCCTCAAAAGACGTTTAGAGCCTGATCCGGTATATAAACATAAAACACACTGGAGTATCTCTTCTGATGCGTTTGGTACATGAATCGTCCTTCTAGCTTCTACCGTTCCTTAGATAAGAGTCTCCAAATGAAAATTTTTACATTTCAAGAACATTTTACATTTCAAGACAACTCCTGAAAAGACGTTTAGAGCCTGATCCGGTATATGAACATAAAACACACTGGAGTATCTCTCCTGATGCGTTTGGTACATGAATTGTCTTTCTAGCTTCCACCGTTCCTTAGATAAGTGTCTCCAAATGAAAATTTTTACATTTCAAGACAAGTCCTGAAAAGACGTTTGGAGCCTGATTAGGCATATATGCATACATTTTACATTTCAAGACAACTCCTCAAAAGACGTTTAGAGCCTGACCCGGTATATAAACATAAAACACACTGGACTATCTCTTCTGATGCGTTTGGTACATGATTCGTCCTTCTAGCTTCTACCGTTCCTTAGATAAGAGTCTCCAAATGAAAATTTTTACATTTCAAGACAAGTGCTGAAAAGACGTTTGGAGCCTGATTAGGCATATATGCATACATTTAACATTTTAAGGCAACTCCTGAAAAGACGTTTAGAGCCTGATCCGGTATATAAACATAGAACACACTGGAGTATCTCCCCTGATGCGTTTGGTACATGAATTGTCTTTCTAGCTTCTACCGTTGCTTAGATAAGTGTCTATAAATGAAAATTTTTACATTTCAAGACGAGTCCTGAAGAGACGTTTGGAGCCTGATTAGGCATATATGCATACATTTTACATTTCGAGACAACTCCTGAAAAGACGTTTAGAGCCTGATCCGGTATATTAACATAAAACACACTGGCGTATCTCTCCTGATGCGTTTGGTACATGAATCGTCTTTCTAGCTTCTGCCGTTCCTTAGATAAGTATCTCCAAATGAAAATTTTTACATTTCAAGACAAGTCCTGAAGAGACGTTTGGAGCCTGATTAGGCATATATGCATACATTTTACATTTCAAGACAACTCCTGAAAAGACGTTTAGAGCCTGAACCGGTATATAAACATAAGACACACTGGCGTATCTGTTCTGATGCGTTTGGTACATGAATCGTCCTTCTAGCTTCTACCGTTCCTTAGATAAGAGTCTCCAAATGAAAATTTTTACATTTCAAGACAAGTCCTGAAAAGACGTTTGGAGCCTGATTAGGCATATATGCATACATTTTACATTTCAAGACAACTCCTCAAAAGACGTTTAGAGCCTGATCCGGTATATAAACATAAAACACACTGGAGTATCTCTTCTGATGCGTTTGGTACATGAATCGTCCTTCTAGCTTCTACCGTTCCTTAGATAAGAGTCTCCAAATGAAAATTTTTACATTTCAAGACAAGTCCTGAAAAGACGTTTGGAGCCTGATTAGGCATATATGCATACATTTTACATTTCAAGACAACTCCTCAAAAGACGTTTAGAGCCTGATCCGGTATATAAACATAAAACACACTGGAGTATCTCTTCTGATGCGTTTGGTACATGAATCGTCCTTCTAGCTTCTACCGTTCCTTAGATAAGAGTCTCCAAATGAAAATTTTTACATTTCAAGAACATTTTACATTTCAAGACAACTCCTGAAAAGACGTTTAGAGCCTGATCCGGTATATGAACATAAAACACACTGGAGTATCTCTCCTGATGCGTTTGGTACATGAATTGTCTTTCTAGCTTCTACCGTTGCTTAGATAAGTGTCTCCAAATGAAAATTTTTACATTTCAAGACGAGTCCTGAAGAGACGTTTGGAGCCTGATTAGGCATATATGCATACATTTTACATTTCGAGACAACTCCTGAAAAGACGTTTAGAGCCTGATCCGGTATATTAACATAAAACACACTGGCGTATCTCTCCTGATGCGTTTGGTACATGAATCGTCTTTCTAGCTTCTGCCGTTCCTTAGATAAGTATCTCCAAATGAAAATTTTTACATTTCAAGACAAGTCCCGAAGAGACGTTTGGAGCCTGATTAGGCATATATGCATACATTTTACATTTCAAGACAACTCCTGAAAAGACGTTTAGAGCCTGAACCGGTATATAAACATAAGACACACTGGCGTATCTGTTCTGATGCGTTTGGTACATGAATCGTCCTTCTAGCTTCTACCGTTCCTTAGATAAGAGTCTCCAAATGAAAATTTTTACATTTCAAGAACATTTTACATTTCAAGACAACTCCTGAAAAGACGTTTAGAGCCTGATCCGGTATATGAACATAAAACACACTGGAGTATCTCTCCTGATGCGTTTGGTACATGAATTGTCTTTATAGCTTCTACCGTTCCTTAGATAAGTGATTCCAAATGAAAATTTTTACATTTCAAGACAAGTCCTGAAAAGACGTTTGGAGCCTGATTAGGCATATATGCATACATTTTACATTTCAAGACAACTCCTCAAAAGACGTTTAGAGCCTGATCCGGTATATAAACATAAAACACACTGGAGTATCTCTTCTGATGCGTTTGGTACATGAATCGTCCTTCTAGCTTCTACCGTTCCTTAGATAAGAGTCTCCAAATGAAAATTTTTACATTTCAAGACAAGTCCTGAAAAGACGTTTGGAGCCTGATTAGGCATATATGCATACATTTTACATTTTAAGGCAACTCCTGAAAAGACGTTTAGAGCCTGATCCGGTATATAAACATAAAACACACTGGAGTATCTCTCCAGATGCGTTTGGTAAATGAATCGTCTTTCTAGCTTCTACCGTTCCTTAGATAAGTGTCTCCAAATGAAAATTTTTACATATCAAGAACATTTTACATTTCAAGACAACTCCTTTTTTTTTTTTTTTTTTTAATGGCCCTCGGGAGGAAAATGCTTTATGCACACCGGCCGCATAGAGACGATCGGTAGTGTGGGACCCCCGGAGAAGCCGGTATACCAACTAAAAACCTCCCGGCACTTGTGGCTGATTTCTCCACTACGGCATCGCCCTCTTGGGGCATTCTTCGTGGTGGGCAGCCTTTATTTAACCATGCTAATGGATGAAGCAATCAGAAATAAACAAAGAAATATAAAGATATACAATATATGCCCATTCCGGCAACCCGTACAGTTGGAAATAAACCCCAGGCGACTGGGCAGCGAACACTATAAAAGCCTAGGCCTTAACTAAGTTACAAGAAGATAAACTGTATGACGCTTATAACAACAATATATCGCAGGAAGTTGCAATACTACAAGACTCACTTGGAGACGTTGTCATGAAATAAATAATGAAGGACACAGAGAGAAAATACATTTCCATTAAAAATTTTAAATAGAAAAATAAATAAATAAATAAATAAATAAATAAATATATAAACAAATTATATAACACGAACAACATTAGTAAAACATAGAGGAACTGCACGAAATAGCTTACCTACTCACTAATACACTTTTAACACTTTAATTAGACTAAGAGCGGGGTTATACGAAGTTGTTTCAGGGCTTCTACATGCTTTGGGCCACTCTCTCTTCAATACACTTTACCTTCATAACTGCTGTCAGAAACATCGACAAGTCTTGCCAGTACCCCTTCTTCACTAGGCGCCAGAAGTTGTTCGAAGTTAACCTTGTACCAATATTTTCTTCCAATAAGGACCTCTCTTCGCTCCATCTCGGGCAATTCAAAAGGTGCTGTGGGGTGTCTGCGGCCTTGAAACAGTATAGACACATGTCGCTGTCCGCCAAATGGAACCTGTAAAGGTATGCAGCAAAGCACCCGTGTCCCGTGAGAAATTGGGTGCTGTAGTGGTTGATTCCCATTTTTGCCAGGTTTCTCCACTTCCTCGGAGATTTTATAAGGCGGCGCGTCCAAGCTCCCTTATCCCCTTTTCTCCAGAGGGCTCCCCACTTTTTCCACGCCAGGGGTAATACTCTTGCTAGTGTCCGTCCGGTAGTTTCTATGTCGGGACCAAGCTTGCAGATCGACAGGTAGTATGCCGGCAATCACTAGCACAGCATCAGTCGGTGCCGTCCTATACGCGCCGGTAAGTATACAGTCCTAGCTTTCTCTGACAACCAGTCATTAATTTGTAATGCGCTTTGAAGAGGAGGGGGTGCCACATAGGGGAGCCGTAGAGCAACGTAGAGTTGACCACCTCCCCTACCATCCTTCTTTTCAGTGTCGAAGGCCCGCCCTCTGCTGGCATCAATCTTCTCATTGCCTCTGCTCGGAGTGCAGCCTTTGAGCATATCGCGAGACAGTGGGCCTTCATGTTGAGGTTCTTTGTCAAAGTGATCCCTAAATAATTCAAGTTCCGGCTGCTGTGCAGGGTTTTTCCCCTATACTTGACAGAGAAGTCCGTGATCGCTCTGCCACCAACGAGCAACAGCATTTCAGTTTTTTCTTTAGCAAGCTGTAGTTCATTGTCCGCCATCCAATCTTCGACAGCCTCAATTGTATACTTGATACTTCGTTTGATGTCCCTTAAGTTCCTTGCAGAAACTATTGCTGCAAGGTCGTCTGCATAGGCTAGTAGGTCTGGTATTAGGGATGTTTAACCGCAGCACCCCATCATACATGACGTTCCACAAAGTGGGTCCCAGTATAGAACCCTGTGGGACGCCGATGTTGGTGACGATTTTGGTTCCACATATCTTCACAGTCCTATCACTCAGAAAACTCTGGATCACCCTCACAAGGTTTCCAGGTACGCGCATTTTATGTAGGGCTCTTAATAATTAAGCTCCAGCTTGCGGTATTGAACGCGTTTTTAAACGTCAAACGCCAGTATCACCGCCTTCTTTCTGTGTTTTATAACTTATTTTCTTCATTGTCTCCACCCAGTCCCTAATTGTTACTAGTGCATCCACGGTTGATCGCCCTCTTCTGAAACCAAACTGGTTTTTTTGATAGGAGATTTCCTTTTCTCCAAAAAGTCTATCAGCCTATTATTGATGACACTCTCGTATAGTTTCCCCATTGTGTTTAGGAGGCATATGGGTCGATAGCCCCCACCGTTCTTAGGTAATAAAATTAGAGATGCAGCTTTCCATTCCTGAGGCATGATTCCTTTCCGGTAACAAAAATTAAAAGCATTCATTAATATATCAGACACCTACTCCATGATTATCTGTAGTACTTCCACTGTTATGCCGTCCGGACCTGGTGCCTTACGTTTCTTGAATTTTTTGAGAGATTTTTGTACCTCTACTAAGCATATAGGTGAGTCCATCTCGTCGTACGGCGCTTTCGACCATCTCGGGGGGCTACATTTAGGAAAAAGGCGCTGGGCGACCTCGTGTGCAACTTCAGGGGGTCAATTTGGTCTGAGGGACGACCTTTAGTCTCTTCTTGACCAGCTGAATGCATCACCCCACGGATTATCTTCGACGTCCTCAAGGAGATCCTGCCACTTTTTCTTCTTGGCATTCCGAATTAGCTTCCTTAGCTTCTTTCGTTCCGTGCGGAGTTCCTGGTTGAGGTTCGTTAGAACAGTTACGTCATTTTGTGGCTTCTTAAATTCTCTCTGTAGGCATCTCCCTTACATGGCTGCATTTCTGCCTTTGCGCCGCGATGTCATCGTTCCACCAGTAGTTGGAGTTCGCGCGGTTGGTTTTCAGCGCTTTCCACGGCAGCGATTTTTCGCAGGCCTCGCCTACGATCTTTTCTAAAGTCAGCAAAGGGTTGTTGTTGTTCCCCTGGTGCGCCCAACCCAGTTGTTGAAGTGACAGTCTGAAGTTCTCAAGACTTTCCGCACTCGTGCGGCGTTTAGGTACCCCGGTCGTGGGTGCCGGCTCACTCTCTGTCTGGTTGAGATCCTCCAAAGTAATCTCAATCAGAGAGTGATCGCTCATAGTATCCTCATCCGACACTCTCCATGTAGCTCTATACTGTCTTGGCATCCGCACAACCCATGTAATATCGACTATGGAGGATCGCGTACCCGAAGTGTACGTCGGGCAGTTGCCTCTGTTCAAGAGAGTTCCTCCTGTCGTCAAAATAACTTGCTCGATTGCATTGCCCCTGGTGTCTGTCGCAGGAGAGCCCCAGAGGATGGAGTGTCCATTAAGGTCCCCTCCCACTAATGTTGGAACGGAGTCAGACCTAATCAGACACTCCAATCGGAAAGGTATAGTTCGAAGTCAGGGAAAGGCCGGTTGGGAGAAAAGTACAGTGAGATTAATTTAATGTTCCATATCTCTTAGATAACACCATGTAACCCCCCTTTGTCGCTCCAAACATTCCTTGTGTTGGCAGACCTTTAAGAATTCGTAAAGCAGAATCCTTATCTTCATCGTGGACCCAACCAGTCCTTGGTAGAAGAAAACGCTTATTTGGCTCCGACACGAGGATGGCGTCACAGTTCGTTGACGACGCTGTGTGCTCCACCAGTTCCATGGCGTCCCAGGAACGGTTACAGTTCAACTGGAGGATTCTTGCGTGCATCTTTCGGTTTGTGACGCCCACACGTCCCCTTCTCTATCTCTTAATTTTTTGATGAGTTCCCTGTATTTGTGGCATATCATGCTGTCTGCTCTGTGTCCCTCCTGGCCACAGCTATAGCACGTCGGTTGAGCCGCGCATTTGCTCGCTTCGTGTTCGAGGCTGCCGCATCTCAGGCACTTTTTCTTTATAACAGTCTTACTTTTACAATTAATGGAGAAATGGCCGAACTCTTGGCAGCGGAAAACATCTGGTAGGGAAAAACTTTTCTTCTAAGCGGCACGCTATCCACCCTATCTTAATTCTTCTCCTGGAGAGTAGTTCCAGACCCCATTCCTCATCAATAATAACATTGGCCTTACGTGGATACATATGACCTTGTTGATCCCCACTTGCTTTCTGGATCGACCAAAGGGTCCCCTTCTCAACGTTGAGGGACTTCTCCAGGGCCTGGTCTATCTCTTCCGCTGTGACGGTGGGGTCCAAATCCTTTATGATAACACAAATTTTGGGAGTTCTTTTTTTCACAACCTTGTCATTACCCAGTTACTTTCCCCCACTTCCTGGATCAAGCGGTCGCATCCTCCTGCTGTCTTCGCCTTAGTAGTAATTGCGATCCCGCCTTTGATAGGTTTGCTAATTTTGACAACCTCGGCTCCCACACTGCTCAAGTCGATCTCAGATCTAAGTTTCTTTAAAACGTTTGCATATGAGGACTCCCCCCTCAAAGGCCTCCTCCCCGATGGTGAAAGTTGAACGTTCAGGTTTCCTCCTCGAAGAATTCCAATTAGTGGTATTATACTTACCATAATTTTTTTATGCTGACATTGATTCCCCTGTCTCGGCCAATGTATTCCAGCATTTTTCGGACAACTTCTCCCTTCGTTATCCCCTAGAGAGTCGACGCAAACATGAGTTGTCCCCCCTTCTTCATGACGTCCCAGGCACGGACAAGATTGCTAAAGAGGTCTACGCCTTCGTCAGTGGTGGTGACTACTACCCCAAGTTGTGGCGATTCTGTCCTAATGTCCTCTTCGCCGGAGTCATTAAGTACTACGATCTTGTCTGATCGGAGGTTGTAAACCACTCTGGGGTTGCCTTCGGATCTCTCCAATGCCCTTCTGACTTCTGTATTGTATGGGAACCTCTCCATGCACTGTCCCTTGTCCACTCTAGAAATATTGATAATGACAAGTGTATTGTCCTTCGCCTTCCCCGCTAGGATGCTTCTGGTCCGCAATCTTCGTCGATTTGAAGCATTTCTCGGGCCATTCGTCCTCATATACTTCTTGAAAGGCTTCGAAGGACCTTTCTCGTCCGTTTAAAACTCTCTCTACTTTCTCAAATGCGAGAGCCTCCATGATCCTCCTCATCGCCCACCTGTACAGGGACAGATCTTACGTCCCGGTTTATCTTGAGTTCAGTTTGACAACTCGTATCCTTGCGGGTCCCCGGTGTACTGTCCGTCTATGGTTCTCAAGCCACTCTCTGGTCTTATCCTTTGAGAGTTTATCTGCGATGTGCCGAAGCTCTTGGGTGAGAGCTGTAATTTCCCTTTTAACGTTAGTGGAATTATTAACCACGTTTTACTAGTTTATTCAGCTTCTTCGACAGCCTGCTTATATTATTCATTAGCTCGCCTGCAATGGATGTCTCCTTGCGTTTGGGCGACGTCTCCAAGTAGTCGTTGGACTCCGGGCTTACCTTGGTGTCTTTTCTTTTAGAGGTGGAACCCTTGTGTCCGTCCATCACAGGGGTGTCCCCCTGGTTTTAGGAAAACTTCATCACCTTCCGGCGCGGATTGCGACGACCCGTCTTTTGGAGGATCGTACATTCTCAAGGCTCCCGTTAATAATAAATCGCCTTCCGACTTGGTCCTAATTGGAGGCGACCTCTTGGTCTTGGTGCTCTTCCGAAAATTGAGCAACTCTCTAAAGGAAATATCATCACCGTCTATCAATTCACGGCTTTCGACTACACTCCCGCGGTCACTGTCTCCGTCTCCCTTCCCCGGTTTGGACGAGGACGGAATAACTGTTGAGGTGGCAGCTTCTTCGCTTCCTGCTTCACCTCCTTTCCGTTTGGAATCGCTGTCTAGGGGCATCGCCATGTCCGTCATAAAATCAGGTCCATCTTCCGGACGGTTCCGAATGGAGGGGGGAACCTGAACCCCCTCCCCGCCCTGGCAATACTTATTTTGATTCATCCCATGCTTTTTTTCCGGATTGGGGCCCGGGAAAAGCACCACGGGGTGTTAAAACGCCTGGGGGCAGAGCCCCGTCGATCGCTTACTAAACTTCAGCGACTACCACCAAGCGGGGGCTTTTTTTTTTTACACAGTGGTCCCCTGGCCCACCGCGGAATGAGCTACCCTTGGCTAATCAGACATCCACAGGCGCACTAGGATGAAAAAAGTACAACACTGTAGAGGAATGATCATTGCTGCCCCCCCACCAACTTCAAGGTCACGTAGCTCCTCGGGGGGGTCAAGACAACTCCTGAAAAGACGTTTAGAGCCTGATCCGGTATATGAACATAAAACACACTGGAGTATCTCTCCAGATGCGTTTGGTACATGAATTGTCTTTCTAGCTTCCACCGTTCCTTAGATAAGTGTCTCCAAATGAAAATTTTTACATTTCAAGACAAGTCCTGAAAAGACGTTTGGAGCCTGATTAGGCATATATGCATACATTTTACATTTCAAGACAACTCCTCAAAAGACGTTTAGAGCCTGACCCGGTATATAAACATAAAACACACTGGACTATCTCTTCTGATGCGTTTGGTACATGATTCGTCCTTCTAGCTTCTACCGTTCCTTAGATAAGAGTCTCCAAATGAAAATTTTTACATTTCAAGACAAGTGCTGAAAAGACGTTTGGAGCCTGATTAGGCATATATGCATACATTTTACATTTTAAGGCAACTCCTGAAAAGACGTTTAGAGCCTGATCCGGTATATAAACATAGAACACACTGGAGTATCTCCCCTGATGCGTTTGGTACATGAATTGTCTTTCTAGCTTCTACCGTTGCTTAGATAAGTGTCTCCAAATGAAAATTTTTACATTTCAAGACGAGTCCTGAAGAGACGTTTGGAGCCTGATTAGGCATATATGCATACATTTTACATTTCGAGACAACTCCTGAAAAGACGTTTAGAGCCTGATCCGGTATATTAACATAAAACACACTGGCGTATCTCTCCTGATGCGTTTGGTACATGAATCGCCTTTCTAGCTTCTGCCGTTCCTTAGATAAGTTTCTCCAAATGAAAATTTTTACATTTCAAGACAAGTCCTGAAGAGACGTTTGGAGCCTGATTAGGCATATATGCATACATTTTACATTTCAAGACAACTCCTGAAAGGACGTTTAGAGCCTGAACCGGTATATAAACATAAGACACACTGGCGTATCTGTTCTGATGCGTTTGGTACATGAATCGTCCTTCTAGCTTCTACCGTTCCTTAGATAAGAGTCTCCAAATGAAAATTTTTACGTTTCAAGACAACTCCTGAAAAGACGTTTAGAGCCTGATCCGGTATATAAACATAAAACACACTGGAGTATCTCTCCTGATGCGTTTGGTACATGAATGTCTTTCTAGCTTCTACCGTTCCCTTTGATAAGTGTCTCCAAATGAAAATTTTTACATTTCAAGACAGTCCTGAAAGACGTTTGGGGCCTGATTAGGCATATATGCATACATTTTACATTTCAGACAACTCCTAAAAGACGTTTAGAGCCTGATCCGGTATATTAACATAAAACACACTGGGTATCTCTCCCGATGCGTTTGGTACATGAATCGTCTTTTTAGCTTCTCCGTTCCTTAGATAAGTTTCTCCAAATGAAAATTTTTACATTTCAAGACAAGTCCTGAAAGACGTTTGGAGCCTGATTAGGCATATATGCATACATTTTACATTTCAAGACAACTCCTAAAAGACGTTTAGAGCCTGAACCGGTATATAAACATAAACACACTGGGTATCTTTCTGATGCGTTTGGTACATGAATCGTCCTTCTAGCTTCTACCGTTCCTTAGATAAGGTCTCCAAATGAAAATTTTTAACGTTTTTTTAAGACAACTCCTGAAAAGACGTTTAGAGCCTGATCCGGTATATAACATAAAACACACTGGAGTATCTCTCCTGATGCGTTTGGTACATGAATTGTCTTTTAGCTTCTACCGTTCCTTAGATAAGTGTTCCAAAAGAAAATTTTTACATTTCAAGACAAATCCTGAAAAGACGTTTGGAGCCTGATTAGGCATATATGCATACATTTTACATTTCAAAACAACTCCTAAAAGACGTTTAGAGCCTGATCCGGTATATAAAAATAAAACACACTGGGTATCTCTTCTGATGCGTTTGGTACATGAATCGTCCTTCTAGCTTCTCCGTTCCTTAGATAAGGTCTCCAAATGAAAATTTTTACATTTCAAGACAAGTCCTGAAAAGACGTTTGGAGCCTGATTAGGCATATATGCATACATTTTACATTTTAAGGCAACTCCTGAAAAGACGTTTAGAGCCTGACCGGTATATAAACATAAAACACACTGGGTATCTTTCTGATGCGTTTGGTACATGAATCGTCCTTCTAGCTTCTACCGTTCCTTAGATAAGAGTCTCCAAATGAAAATTTTTACATTTCAAGAACATTTTACATTTCAAGACAACTCCTGAAAAGACGTTTAGAGCCTGATCCGGTATATGAACATAAAACACACTGGAGTATCTCTCCTGATGCGTTTGGTACATGAATTGTCTTTTAGCTTCTACCGTTCCTTAGATAAGTGTTCCAAATGAAAATTTTTACATTTCAAGACAAGTCCTGAAAAGACGTTTGGAGCCTGATTAGGCATATATGCATACATTTTACATTTCAAGACAACTCCTCAAAAGACGTTTAGAGCCTGATCCGGTATATAAACATAAAACACACTGGAGTATCTCTTCTGATGCGTTTGGTACATGAATCGTCCTTCTAGCTTCTACCGTTCCTTAGATAAGAGTCTCCAAATGAAAATTTTTACATTTCAAGACAAGTCCTGAAAAGACGTTTGGAGCCTGATTAGGCATATATGCATACATTTTACCTTTTAAGGCAACTCCTGAAAAGACGTTTAGAGCCTGATCCGGTATATAAACATAAAACACACTGGAGTATCTCTCCAGATGCGTTTGGTACATGAATCGTCTTTCTAGCCTCTACCGTTCCTTAGATAAGTGTCTCCAAATGAAAATTTTTACGTTTCAAGACAACTCCTGAAAAGACGTTTAGAGCCTGATCCGGTATATAAACATAAAACACACTGGAGTATCTCTCCTGATGCGTTTGGTACATGAATCGTCTTTCTAGCTTCTACCGTTCCTTAGATAAGTGTCTCCAAATGAAAATTTTTACATTTCAAGACGAGTCCTGAAGAGACGTTTGGAGCCTGATTAGGCATATATGCATACATTTTACATTTCGAGACAACTCCTGAAAAGACGTTTAGAGCCTGATCCGGTATATTAACATAAAACACACTGGCGTATCTCTCCTGATGCGTTTGGTACATGAATCGTCTTTCTAGCTTCTGCCGTTCCTTAGATAAGTGTCTCCAAATGAAAATTTTTACATTTCAAGACAAGTCCTGAAGAGACGTTTGGAGCCTGATTAGGCATATATGCATACATTTTACATTTCAAGACAACTCCTGAAAAGACGTTTAGAGCCTGAACCGGAATATAAACATAAGACACACTGGCGTATCTGTTCTGATGCGTTTGGTACATGAATCGTCCTTCTAGCTTCTACCGTTCCTTAGATAAGAGTCTCCAAATGAAAATTTTTACATTTCAAGAACATTTTACATTTCAAGACAACTCCTGAAAAGTCGTTTAGAGCCTGATCCGGTATATGAACATAAAACACACTGGAGTATCTCTCCTGATGCGTTTGGTACATGAATTGTCTTTCTAGCTTCTACCGTTGCTTAGATAAGTGTCTCCAAATGAAAATTTTTACATTTCAAGACAAGTCCTGAAAAGACGTTTAGAGCCTGATTAGGCATATATGCATACATTTTACATTTCAAGACAACTCCTCAAAAGACGTTTAGAGCCTGATCCGGTATATAAACATAAAACACACTGGAGTATCTCTTCTGATGCGTTTGGTACATGAATCGCTTTCTGCTTCTGCCGTTCCTTAGATAAGTTCTCCAAATGAAAATTTTTACATTTCAAGACAAGTCCTGAAGAGACGTTTGGAGCCTGATTAGGCATATATGCATACATTTTACATTTCAAGACAACTCCTGAAAAGACGTTTAGAGCCTGAACCGGTATATAAACATAAGACACACTGGCGTATCTGTTCTGATGCGTTTGGTACATGAATCGTCCTTCTAGCTTCTACCGTTCCTTAGATAAGAGTCTCCAAATGAAAATTTTTACATTTCAAGAACATTTTACATTTCAAGACAACTCCTGAAAAGACGTTTAGAGCCTGATCCGGTATATGAACATAAAACACACTGGAGTATCTCTCCTGATGCGTTTGGTACATGAATTGTCTTTCTAGCTTCTACCGTTCCTTAGATAAGTGTCTCCAAATGAAAATTTTTACATTTCAAGACAAGTCCTGAAAAGACGTTTGGAGCCTGATTAGGCATATATGCATACATTTTACATTTCAAGACAACTCCTAGAAAGACGTTTAGAGCCTGATCCGGTATATAAACATAAAACACACTGGAGTATCTCTTCTGATGCGTTTGGTACATGAATCGTCCTTCTAGCTTCTACCCTTCCTTAGATAAGAGTCTCCAAATGAAAATTTTTACATATCAAGAACATTTTACATTTCAAGACAACTCCTGAAAAGACGTTTAGAGCCTGATCCGGTATATGAACATAAAACACACTGGAGTATCTCTTCTGATGCGTTTGGTACATGAATCGTCCTTCTAGCTTCTACCGTTCCTTAGATAAGAGTCTCCAAATGAAAATTTTTACATTTCAAGACAAGTCCTGAAAAGACGTTTGGAGCCTGATTAGGCATATATGCATACATTTTACCTTTTAAGGCAACTCCTGAGAAGACGTTTAGAGCCTGATCCGGTATATAAACATAAAACACACTGGAGTATCTCTCCAAATGCGTTTGGTACATGAATCGTCTTTCTAGCTTCTACCGTTCCTTAGATAAGTGTCTCCAAATGAAAATTTTTACATTTCAAGAACATTTTACATTCAAGACAGTCCGAAAAGACGTTTGGAGCCTGATTAGGCATATATGCATACATTTTACATCTCAAGACAACTCCTCAAAAGACGTTTAGAGCCTGATCCGGTATATAAACATAGAACACACTGGAGTATCTCCCCTGATGCGTTTGGTACATGAATTGTCTTTCTAGCTTCTACCGTTCCTTAGATAAGTGTCTCCAAATGAAAATTTTTACATTTCAAGACGAGTCCTGAAAGACGTTTGGAGCCTGATTAGGCATATATGCATACATTTTACATTTTGAGACAACTCCTGAAAAGACGTTTAGAGCCTGATCCGGTATATTAACATAAAACACACTGGCGTATCTCTCCTGATGCGTTTGGTACATGAATCGTCTTTCTAGCTTCTGCCGTTCCTTAGATAAGTGTCTCCAAATGAAAATTTTTACATTTCAAGACAAGTCCTGAAAAGACGTTTGGAGCCTGATTAGGCATATATGCATACATTTTACATTTCAAGACAACTCCTCAAAAGACGTTTAGAGCCTGATCCGGTATATAAACATAAAACACACTGGACTATCTCTTCTGATGCGTTTGGTACATGAATCGTCCTTCTAGCTTCTACCGTTCCTTAGATAAGAGTCTCCAAATGAAAATTTTTACATTTCAAGAACATTTTACATTTCAAGACAACTCCTGAAAAGACGTTTAGAGCCTGATCCGGTATATGAACATAAAACACACTGGGAGTATCTCTCCTGATGCGTTTGGTACATGAATTGTCTTTCTAGCTTCTACCGTTCCTTAGATAAGTGTCTCCAAATGAAAATTTTTACATTTCAAGACAAGTCCTGAAAAGACGTTTGGAGCCTGATTAGGCATATATGCATACATTTTACATTTCAAGACAACTCCTGAAAAGACGTTTAGAGCCTGATCCGGTATATAAACATAAAACACACTGGAGTATCTCTCCAGATGCGTTTGGTACATGAATCGTCTTTCTAGCTTCTACCGTTCCTTAGATAAGTGTCTCCAAATGAAAATTTTTACGTTTCAAGACAACTCCTGAAAAGACGTTTAGAGCCTGATCCGGTATATAAACATAGAACACACTGGAGTATCTCCCCTGATGCGTTTGGTACATGAATTGTCTTTCTAGCTTCTACCGTTCCTTAGATAAGTGTCTCCAAATGAAAATTTTTACATTTCAAGACGAGTCCTGAAGAGACGTTTGGAGCCTGATTAGGCATATATGCATACATTTTACATTTCGAGACAACTCCTGAAAAGACGTTTAGAGCCTGATCCGGTATATTAACATAAAACACACTGGCGTATCTCTCCTGATGCGTTTGGTACATGAATCGTCTTTCTAGCTTCTGCCGTTCCTTAGATAAGTGTCTCCAAATGAAAATTTTCACATTTCAAGACAAGTCCTGAAAAGACGTTTGGAGCCTGATTAGGCATATATGCATACATTTTACATTTCAAGACAACTCCTCAAAAGACGTTTAGAGCCTGATCCGGTATATAAACATAAAACACACTGGACTATCTCTTCTGATGCGTTTGGTACATGAATCGTCCTTCTAGCTTCTACCGTTCCTTAGATAAGAGTCTCCAAATGAAAATTTTTACATTTCAAGAACATTTTACATTTCAAGACAACTCCTGAAAAGACGTTTAGAGCCTGATCCGGTATATGAACATAAAACACACTGCAGAATCTCTCCTGATGCGTTTGGTACATGAATTGTCTTTCTAGCTTCTACCGTTCCTTAGATAAGTGTCTCCAAATGAAAATTTTTCCATTTCAAGACAAGTCCTGAAAAGACGTTTGGAGCCTGATTAGGCATATATGCATACATTTTACATTTCAAGACAACTCCTCAAAAGACGATTAGAGCCTGATCCGGTATATAAACATAAAACACACTGGAGTATCTCTTCTGATGCGTTTGGTACATGAATCGTCCTCCTAGCTTCTACCGCTCCTTAGATAAGAGTCTCCAAATGAAAATTTTTACTTTCAAGACAAGTCCTGAAAAGACGTTTGGAGCCTGATTAGGCATATATGCATACATTTTACATTTTAAGGCAACTCCTGAAAAGACGTTTAGAGCCTGATCCGGTATATAAACATAAAACACACTGGAGTATCTCTCCAGATGCGTTTGGTACATGAATCGTCTTTCTAGCTTCTACCGTTCCTTAGATAAGTGTCTCCAAATGAAAATTTTTACATATCAAGACGAGTCCAGAAAAGACGTTTGGAGCCTGATTAGGCATATATGCATACATTTTACATCTCAAGACAACTCCTCAAAAGACGTTTAGAGCCTGATCCGGTATATAAACATAGAACACACTGGAGTATCTCCCCTGATGCGTTTGGTACATGAATTGTCTTTCTAGCTTCTACCGTTCCTTAGATAAGTGTCTCCAAAT
>CM055657.1:12726053-12842627 GCA_029378335.1 Agrilus mali | reverse complement strand
TTTATGACCTTAACCCACTTTCTGTTAGAATACAACAACTGTTATATCATTTCAAATTAAATCGTTATAAATCAATATCCTCTGTTCCAGAAGCTTCATAAGGTGAAATGTATTATACATAGAGAAGATACTATAAAATATTCATGTATATATATATATACCTTTTATATACATAATTATTAATCGAGTCAACGTTCATCGGTTCATATGTGAATAACAAAACTACAGCTCTCTTTACAAAATCAATAGAATTCAATAAGCCATTTTTAACATTATACCTAGCACCTAAATTATACGTAACTATAAAAGTATTTATATGCTGATGCAAACGACAATGCTATATGTTTATAATAATAATACGATGAACGGTGTATGTACGTATGTAGTCCTTTACGTATGAGCTTGTCTTCGTCATTGCTCGGAACGGTTTCCCGGTGTATCAGTTATGCCTTTCAGACATACTTTCGTATAAACTGTACGGAAGATAGAGGATTCTGTTATCAGTTATGTATTGACAACAGATCTCTGCTTTTCTATCGTAGCTGTAGAGAATATAATCTCGATGTTGTAAACTGCTGCTGTCGATCTTGTCTTGTCAGGGGAAAACTCATACCTCTGCGAAAAGACTGGTACCTATAGTCAAAATTCAATCGTAACAAATCAATATCCTCTGTTCCAGAAGCTTCACAAGGTGAAATGATGTATTATACATAGAGCAGATACTATAAAATATTCAATGATTAACCCAAGTGTGTTTTCTATATATACCTTTTATATACATAACTATTAATCGAGTCATATATATGTACAAGTATTTTCTTTAGCGTGTAGGTTGTACGATGTGGGGAAGGAGTAATAAGATTGAAGATATAAAGCGTGTGAATTTGATATAGATGAACGGGTATAGGTTTAATTAAGACATATGTGTAAAGTAGACAAGTATACGCGATATCAGCGAATTGCAAAGTTGTTGGCGTAACTGTCGGTGTTCACCGTCGACGACAAGTGATGTCTGTATTTGATGAACTAACACATGATAGCTTATAAAATTATTGATAGGTATGAATGTTGTGGTAGGTTATCTCGAAAACAGAATTAAAGTAGTGTATATATGTATATATGTGAAGGTATCCAACAAAAGTAACGTGGAACTATTGCTGCGTCTGCAATTCATATTTGCTATTTATGTAACGTATAATAACCTTACCACATGTTTCTAGAAAATGTATATATGGTTATATTAGGTGTAGTGATATTTTGATTATTATTGTATTTAAACATAATATTCGGTAAAACTGTTGATAACGTAGAGTTATCCGTTAGACATAACGTGTTATACATAAATTTATTCGTACTTCAATCGTTACAAATCAATATTCTCACTCCTCTGTTCTACAATCAGTTCTTGCACTATCGAAAGCTATGTAATTAGAACATCTAGTGATATTTGATAAAACTGCTGATAAAGTAGTTATCATTAAATTTCAGTAAAAAGTTTCAACGAAATAGATTTATCTATACCTTTACGTTTGTATTTGTAATTGTTGATCGTATATTTAAAGCATTCGTTTTGATAGCAAATTGCAAAGTTGTTGACGTAACTGTCGGTGTTCACCGTCGACGACGACAAGTAATGTCTGTATGTGATGAACTTACACATGATAGCTTACAGAATTATTGGTAGGTATGAATGTTGTGACAGGTTATCTCGAAAGTTAAAATAGTGTGTGTGTGTGTGTGTATGTATACAGATTAGCAACAAAAGTAACGTGGAGCTAATGCTGCGTCTGCAATTTGCTCGATATAGACGGAGTAATAAGATGGAAAACGCATGAATATGACATAGAGGAGCGGGTACAGGTTTAAATCCATTGGATGCAACACAGCTGTTACGTCATACTTAATTCATCTTTCAATCGTTACAAATCAATATCCTCACACCTCTGTTCCAGATGTATACATATGTAAAAAGTAGACATGTATGCGCGATATCAGCAAATTGTTGGCGTAACTGTCGGTATTTACTGTCGACGACAAGTGATGTCTGTATGTGAATGATGAACTTACACATGATAGCTTACAGAATTATTGTTATGAATGAATTTTGTGGTACGTTATCTCGAAAACAAAAGTTAAGGTAGTATGTTTATATATATATGTATACATATTAGCAACAAAAGTAATGGGCAACTAATGCTGTGTCTACAATTCATAATTGCTTGATATAGTAGACGGAGTAAGATGGAAGACGCAAATCATATGAATTTGAATACATAGACATAGAGGAACGAATGCAGGTTTAATTAAGACGTGTGTGTGTAATGTAAACATGTATGCGCAATATCAGCAAATTGTTGGCGTAACTGTCGGTGTTCACCGTCGACGACAAGTGATGTCTGTATGTGAATGATGAACTTACACATGATAACTTACAGAATTATTGGTAGGTATGAATGTTGTGGTACGTTATCTCGAAAACAAAAGTTAAAGTAGTGTGTTTATATATATATGTATACATATTAACAACAAAAGTAACGTGTAGCTAATGCTGCATCTGCAATTTGCTCGATATAGACGGAGTAAGATGGAAAGCGCGTGAATATGACATAGAGGAACGGTTACAGGTTTAATTAAGACGTGTGTGTGTGTGTAATGTAGACATGTATGCGCGATATCAGCAAATTGTAGTTGTCGAGATGTACTGAACGACAAGTGATGTTTGTCTGTGTATGATGAATTTACACATGATAGCTTATTGTTCGGTAAAGCAGAGTATGTATGTATGTATGTATGTGTGTGAAGGTATCCACGCATTCAATAAAAGTCACGTGGAGCCAATGCTGCGTCTGCAATTCATATTTGCTATTTAACCGACCTCCTCGCTCTCTACAGCACCATTCCACCTATTTCAACAACCGTTGTCACAGCATGGAATGGTCTTCAAGCAGATGTCACCCGACTGCGTAGGATTACACAATCGCTACTATAGTAGACATTTCAATCAACATTTATGACCCACAAAAGATGCAATCGTTAATAAAATATACCCTCTACTGTAGTAGACATATGAATCGACGCGATCGTTGATAAATATACCATCTACTATAGTAGACATATGAATCATGAACGACATTCTATCAATTGCAATTACGTCACAATTGTCACAAATCGAAATCCTCTCATCCTCTGGTCGTGAAACGGCCCTACTGTAGTAGACATATGAATCATGAAAAGGCGCAATCGTTGATAAATATACCATCTACTGTAGTAGACATATGAATCATGAACGACATTCTATCAATTGTAATTACGTCACAATAGCCAGAAATCACAACCCTCTCATCCTCTGGTCGTGAAACGGCCCTACTGTAGTAGACATATGAATCATGAAAAGGCGCAATCGTTGATAAATATACCATCTACTGTAGTAGACATATGAATCATGAACGATATTCTATCAATTGTAATTACGTCACAATAGCCAGAAATCACAACCCTCTCATCCTCTGTTCCAGAAGCTGTCATCTACCCCTACTGCAGTTCTCTTGTTTTTTCTATATTTGTTTATATTCTTCCAAAAAATTTCCCGTCTTTGCAGTTAGAAAAAGAAGCTGTTATATTGTTATTGTATATTTTTCTTTGTTAGTTAAAAGTTGCTTATTTTCCCTTTTGAGATTTTTATAGATTTCTTTATCCAGGTGATCTGCCCATGATCTGTTGCATTTATTGAGTTGTTTTTAACCCTTTTTCTAAATTTCAGACATTCTTTGTCAAACCAGGGCAATTTGATATTGTATTTAGTCGTGTTGATAGGTATCATATTAGAGTTTAAAGCCGATTCTTTTATTGTCGAGGTTAGAGTGGAGTTAAGTTGGTTGATGTCTAACGATGCCAAATTGATGGGGGGGGGCTATATAGCATGTTATTTAAGTAGATTTGACCCATATTATCTTTCCATGTTAAACGATCCATATTTGCTATTGAGGGTGTGCTTATCTTTTGGGCATTGGTATTTAGTCCTAGCGAAATAACTATAGGTAAATGATCCGAGTCAAATACAATTTGTTTTACATAGAAATCTTGAATTGTATCGGCATGATTGAAGTCGCACACAGCGAAGTCGATGACAGTGTGACCTCTAGCTCCCAGGTACACTGAGAGGACGTTAATTCGTTCCCAGTAGTTATCTTAAATGGCAACGTCGCGCCTTTTCGGTCTGTATGTTGTCGATAATGTAGGAAACAATAATATTGCGAGCCGAATCGCATCTATTGCTCGCTAGTTTCGTGGCTGTTTCAATGTTTACATACTTAATGTACAGGGTCTTTCAAGTTGAAGGGCTATTAGAAGTATATGAATTTGTAGAATGAATTCAATTCTGAAACTTGGGCTCATTTGGTTATTGTTTATGCCGCTTCTTTTAAAAATATTTTCAATTTCGATTTACATCTGGTTATACCGAAGGTAGATGTTAACTTTCTTATTTTAAATGGAATGGCATACTTTTTTTACATTTTCCGATAGAAAATCTGAATTCATGCATTTTTATAGGAAGCACTACTCCGAAAATATTGATGGATTTGGAATTATTTAATTTTTTTCAAAATTTTTAACATCTGCACGTTAATATTTAAAAACCCGTAATTCAAATAATTTTTCAGATTTTGCTTTATAACAATTATTTATAACTATTGACATTATCGAAAAAAAATTGTGGTTTTTAACTAAAATGTACAGGGTGTTCAAATTTTGCGGTCAAAGTTGGTCAACTTCAAAAAGGCATAAGTCAATTTTTATAAATAGAATGACCCATTTTTGACTACATATTCGAATTCCTCATTGAATTTTGCAACTTTTGATATAGGACTATCGTATAACTTTGCTTATATTTTTTGAGAAAATCTACAATTTGAAGTATGTCATTCCATTTAAAATAAGAAAGTTAACATCTACTTTCGGTATAACCAGATGTAAATCGAAATTGAAAATATTTTTAAAAGAAGCGGCATAAACAATAACCAAATGAGCCCAAGTTTCAGAATTGAATTCATTCTACAAATTCATATACTTCTAATAGCCCTTCAACTTGAAAGACCCTGTACATTAAGTATGTAAACATTGAAACAGCCACGAAACTAGCAAGCAATAGATGCGATTCGGCTCGCAATATTAGTGTTTCCTACATTATCGACAACATACAGACCAAAAGGCGCGACGTTGCCATTTAAGAAAACTACTCGGAATGAATTAACGTCCTCTCAGTGTACGTAAACTTGGCCGGATTATCACTACTACTTCTGCCATTGAGAATAAAAAATCCATTATTTTCAATAAATTCAATAAGAGCGCTGCCTCTAGAGTTGAGTGTTTTGTCTAAACTGCATCTTGTACCCAAAATAGTTATATTAATGTTAACCATCGAAACATCCATCACATTTTGTTCTCCTGTTCTCGAATTAAAGTCAAAGTATTTCTTGATGTTGTGTTCTTATTCTAGTAATTAGTGTATCTAGCTATATTAGTAATTCTGTAAGATCATTGTTAGGATTAGCGTATACTGCTACAACAATAAAACGAATATCTCCATGTGAAAATTTAGCTGTGATGTGGTCATGACTTTTATGTATTAATTCCATGTTGAGATAATTCTTTTTTGCTGCGATAAGTATATATCACCAGTAACCCTGCCTCTTTTATTTTTATCCTTATGAGCTAGTGAGTAAATAAAGTTGTATTCTTTGAAACACGAAAGAAAGTTTTCCGGTGTTTCATACATCCAAGTTTCACTGAAGCAAATAATATCTAAATCATTTAAAACGTATACAATATCCTTTGCGTTTTTGATGCTGTGGATATTCCAAAAGTAAATTTTATGTTCGTGACGTCATTTATTTGCTATTCTTGGATAGAATTTATTACATTAAAGTTCAGACGAGGCTTATTTAAATATCTCTCTAGCGGGTTTTCTGCCTGTCTCTTTTTATTTTTATTTATATTTTGTGCGTCTGCTCCTGCGGCTGTTGTAAGAGTAACAGCCATAGATTAGAGAAGATTTATAGATAAATCACTCGAGCATTCGAATAAAAATGTATTTTTTTTATTTTTGTAATATTTTAATATGAAAAAGTTATAATATAACATTTAATAACCCTTTAACAAAAAGAAAATATTTGTTTTCTTTAAGAATATGGGTTAAAACATGTCAAATTATAACTTCAGTAAAAAACTAAATAAAGATTATTTATTATATGGAACAAATAAAGTTATACAATTTACGAATATAAATAAGAAAATAATATAAATTACAAATTTACATACAAATGTAACAATTACAAAAATAATTAATTGGTGTTTCACGTTTTACGTTATCCTTTACTTCAGGTTAAAGTTGTTTTGGTGATATGCAATGTTTTATAAATTAAAGGTCAATACGTCTGAAAATATAAAACAAACAATTTTTGAGACATGCCTATTCTATTGATGAATAAATATACTGTAAAGTTTTGTGTACATACACGCAAGACAATAATAAATATTTAAAAGAAGAGTTTTTATTTGATCTAGATACAATGTTATAACTCGCAACCGATAACGTTTCTAAGTTAACAAATTAATCTAATTTCGATTACTGATTGATTTCGATTACTGACTCAATTTCTACAATTCTAAGCTTATATAACATTTGTAGGCGTCGGATGCGCATAACACTTCCATAACCATATAAGGTAACATTAGCGATGCAGTGAGTAATTGCAATAACGTCACAATAGTGTGATTGTAGTCCTAATAACAGCTCGTGACCATATATGGATATAACACCTCCCTCCTTAAGTGAGAGCGTCCTCGCTCGCAAACGATTTTAGGGTAGATTGGAGCATTTGGTGGTGGTTAAGAAACCATCGCAACCATCTCAAACTTGTTTGCCACGTCGTCGTCTTCCTTTTTGTCTTTTATCCCTCGGTTGATACTATTTTGGGGCTTTTTATAGCAGTATAAGACTAAGAAACAGATAAAGACGATTAGTAGTATGGCTGTAATAGAAGTATGAGCATAAAAGGTGATCTTTTGAAGATGTACTGGTGTCTTCTCAATATCTTCTAACATTTGTTGGATTTCTTCTCCATTTTCTGCATAAACTTTGAGATACTTGATCTTCTTATTTGGTGACGGTATTGGTATACAATAAGGGGTTATCATGATGTTGGTAATTGCTGTCTTATCTCGTAAGTAGACATCTTGATTAATGGTAACTTTGTCATTGAAGTTGATCATATAATTTCCTTTGGGGTGGCTATCAGATGATGTTATCCATTCTTGATTGGTTGTCAGGAGGATCGAACCATTCTGTAGTTGGTGTTTTTCTTCATATTTGTCTATCAAGATGCTAGAACTCGTTTTTATATTAGTTACATTGGTATTTATTATATTTTCACAAAAGTAATTTTGCTTCTGTAATAAGTGACATTTCTGATACCATTTTGAAATAGTTTCATATCTAACGTTTAACTTAGAGGGTATCAGTAACAGAGCATTAATTTGTGTTAATAAAGGAATAACTTTGAATAGATGATATTCTATAGGATAGGAAATAGGGAAACTTATAATTCCGATTATGATGTTATCCAATTGAATCATTGTTTGTTTGTTAAATTTTAAATGTATTGTTGCATCTTCACTTGCATGTGGTAATAATTGATTTTTATTATAAATTTCAGCCAAATGTGTCATCATATCTCTCAATTGTTGATTTGTGATTAATTCGTAACTTAATATTTCTTCACGGGCAAAAGTTAATGCTCGTTCTACTATTTGTATTTGATTTAACAATTGTTGAGCAATAATAACTAAATGTACGTATTGAACGTCTGATGTTAATTCATTCAATTTTGAATTAAGTAAATTAAACGATTGATTGAAGGAAGTTTGGATGTTATCAATTGTTTGTTTGTACGAATATGTAATATGGTGGGCGAGTGATAAGTATTCATCTTGTTTTTCAATAAACTTTTTCTGATTGTCAAAAAGTTTCAAAATATTATCTTTCTTTTATTTGCTCGTAAAAATACGATTGTTAATGTATTCTGATGGCTTATAAATATCAAATTGTTCTGATAAGTCTTTGTAAGGGCCATAAATTACTTCAAAAGGTCTTACTTTTGTTGTAGATTGAATTGAATTATTATATACAGATAGCTTGAATCATTAGATTTGGGATTGTTTCATCGGGGTTACTTTCTTTAATTTTTCTTTAAGAGTTGAATGTAATCTTTCAAGAGGGGCAATAGTAGTAGGATTATTTATACTTGCCGTATGTAAATCAATGTGGTACAGTTTGCAAAAGTCTCTGAAATGGACATTATTAAATTCAAGTCCCTGGTCAACTAAAATTCTACCGAAAATATTATGATGATTTATGAAGTTACGTAATTTGTTTACATAGTTAATTGAATTACAATCGTCTAAGCAATATGCTTGAGCGTATTTGGAAAAATGATCGAAAATTGTTAAGAATTTATGATTATCAATTGTATATGTGTCCATCATTATTGTTTCAAATGGTCTACTCGATGTTATAGGTCCTTTATAAGGTGGTTTGTAGGGGTTTCTGTCATATTTAGTTTTAAGACAGTTTCACATTTGTTAATGTATTTGTTAATCAATTTTTTAAGTTGATGATAGTAGATTTTCGTTTTAAGTTGTCTATACGTTTCTTCTATTCCGTTGTGATTATGGTCATGATAATTACTAATAGTTTCATAAGCTTGATCTTCAGTTACTGTGGGAACAGTAGTAACAGATTTAAATAATTTTATATCGTTGCGTAATTTTGATAATACGTCATGGATTATTAAATAAATGCGAAGTTGATAAGATTCATTAATTGAGTTATCAAAATGAATACCTACATGTTGATAATTTTTATGTTGTAAGTTTTCAATTTTTTCTTGTAACCATTCTAAACAATTATCATTATTTTCTAGAATGTGAACATTCAAAATTAAACGTTGTTTAGTTTGTTTAACGTTAAAACGATTATTACCTGGTTTAAAGTAAATTTGGAAGTTTAAAGATTGGATAGCACGGTCAGTGATAGTCATGACAGTGGTAGGGTTTTCTATATTGGAATGAACAGTGCTAATTGTTTCATCATTTGTGTTTTGTATTCTGGGTGATAATTCGATGTCTTGAATTATTTCGTCAAATTCTTTTTCTGTTAATGGTGGGTTGTTATATAAAGAGTCTAAGTCAATGTCAGCTAGAGGATCTTCTTCTTCTTCTTCTTCTAAGTTGTTAATTTCTAAACGACTGAGTGCGTCGGCCACGTGATTTTCTTTACCTTTGATGTGTTTTATTTCAAAGTCGTATTCTTGTAATTTTATCTTCCATCTGCATAATCTGCTTTGTGGTTCTTTTAATGAATGGATCCATACTAATGGTTGGTGATCCGTTTGTAAGACAAATTTTCTACCGAAAATGTATGGTCTGAATTGTTTACAGGCGTCGATAATCGCTAATAATTCCTTCGCGATAGTAGAATAGTTTCTTTCAGCGGTGTTAAGTGTATGCGAATAAAAACTAATTGGATGTTTATCTTGACTCAATACAGCACCGATAGCATTATTACTTGCGTCAGTAGTAATCGTGAACTAATTTGTAAAGTCAGGATATGCAAGTACAGGGGCATTAACAATTAATTGTTTGATTAAAGAAATGGCATTGATATAATTTGGGTCGTTAGGATTAATTTTAGCTTGTTTTTTAAGACATTTAGTTAAAGGTGTTACTATTTTTGCGTAATTTTTAATAAACTTTCTCTAATAACCTAAAAGACCAAGAAATGTTCTTAATTCTTTAATATTAGTTGGTACTGTAAGGTTATGAATTGCTTTTACTTTATCAGGATTGGGTTTGATTCCTTCTGTTGTTATTAGGTGTCCTAGAAAAGGTACTTCATTCCTTAAAAATTCAGATTTATCTAATGAAACTTTTAGATTTACTTGTTTTAATTTGGAAAATATTTTATCAAGGTGTAACATGTGTTCGTGTAAACTTTTAGAAAATATTACAATATCATCCATATAAACGAATACGAATTTATAGAGATATTCCTTTAAGAGTTCATCCATCATACGTTGAAATGTCGCAGGGGCATTTTTTAATCCAAACGGCATTCTGATGTACTCGTAGTGTCCGTTTTCTACGCTAAATGCAGTTTTTTCTATAGATTCTTTATGCATGGGAATTTGATGAAATCCACTTGCTAAATCCAAGGTGGTATAATAAGAACATTTACCGAGAGTGTCAAGCACGTCATCAATTCGGGGTAGTGGATATTTATCTTCTGTTGTTTTTTTGTTTAATTCTCTGAAGTCAATTACCATTCTCCACTTCTTTTTGCCTGAAGTGTCCATCTTTTTAGGTACAATCCAAACCGGACTGGAGTAAGGGGATACTGATGGTCTTATTATTTGATGATTGAGTAGCCTTCTTACTTGCGTTTGAATTTCTTCTTTCATCTTTTGTGGGTATCTAAATGATTTCTTATATATTGGTTCATCATCGTTGGTTCTTATATGATGCGTTTCATTAGTTACAGCTGTTAATTTTGATTAATCTTCATGAAATATTTGTTTGTATTTATGACATAGGTAATTGTGTGATCTTTTCACGTTCTTCTTGGTTCATGTGATCTGTTCTTATTAAGTTGATATCGAAAGAATTGTCTTCGCCGTTGCGAGGCGGTATTTCAGATTCTATGTAGTTTTCAATGGGGTCAACATCCATGGGTTCATATGTTTCAAAATTATTGAGACAATAGACATGTGCGTAACCGTTATTTGCGGTGTAGATTCCTGGTGATATTTGGTAAACGTTTGTCGTAAAATTACCTTTATCTATAGCGACTGGTATTTTCTTAAGTGTGTAGGCGTCAATAACTCTATCTTTTGTTTCAATAAATTTTATAGTAGCGTATGGTGTAGTTAAAGTGTTATCAGAATAATTCATAATTACATTCATGTTTTTAAGATCTGGATTACTAATTAAACAATCAAATTTATTGTGAAATTTAAAATAAGAAATTCAATTTCAGTTGGTTCGTCGAATTCATGCAAAAATGGTACAATTACGCGGTATTTGCCAATTGTTTTGCCGTGTGTAGTTTTAATTTCGAAAGGTTCTTCGTATATATATTCAGAAAAATAATTTTGAGCTAGTTCGGGATTCATTATAGACATTGATGCGCCAGTGTCAATCAAAATTTTGCAATTATAATAAAGTGATTGTATGTATGGGAGTTTAGGTGTTTTAATTAAAATATTATTTAGTTCGTCTAAATCTACGTAACAGTCGTGTTCGAGGCTGGTGTTGGAAATTTTTTCGTCTTCTTGTTGGACATTACATTCCTGTTGTTCAATATCTTCTTCTTCGTAATATATTTCGTCTTCTTGTTGTATGGTGCTTACTGGTAAATAGGCATTACCCTGTTCATCATAAACGAAATTCTCATTTTCTGTGTTTGTTAATTCTTCAACAATAAAAGGTGGTCGTTGATATTGGTTTTGGAAATAATTTGGGGAACGTTGTTGATAAGGTGCTTATTAAAGTTACTAACAGTTCTCATTGATACGTCGCCAGTATTCATTTTAGGTGGGTTAAATTTAGAGGGTTGTTGTGATGTTTGAAATGCGTGTTTCTGTCTTTAAGGCATTATAAAAGGTTTAGCAGGAATATTTTTATTTACGGTGGGAAATATTGCATGTGTTTGTGTTGGTTTACGAATATTTATTTGTTGATTAGGTGTGTAAAAGGGTCGTTGTATGAAGGGTTGATGTCGTAGGATCTGCGGTTGATAATTTTGAATAGGATTTCGTTTTGGTTGATTAATTTGTGTAGGTTTAGTATTTTGCATTCTTTGCATTTGTTGATACATGGAAGCGTTTTGATTCAAATTGTCTAATAGCAGCACAAAATACTTTAGTAGCTTCTGTTTTAAAATGTGACCTTTTATAATTTGCATCTTGGGAACCTTCTACAGATTCAATTAATTTACTCAATATAGTGTGAATACGTAAATAATAGTTTTCATAATGTTCGTTATTTAACATTCCACAACCTATTAATTGATTATAAAGTAAATTAGTATTTTCGAAAGGACCAAATCTTTGTTTTAATAGATTTTTGAGTGAAGCCCAATTTTCTGGTCGTTCTACTGAAAATAATAGAGCGGCATCTCCTTTTAATTTATTTGAAATTGCAATGAATTTTTAATGAGCATATTCAGGTGAAGCGGTAACAATATTATCATGAAAGTTATCTACAGCTTTAGTAAATTGTGATAATTCTGTTTCTTTACCATCATAATTTGGAATGAGTGAGTAAAAGAAATCAAATTTTGTTTTGAAATCGCTTAGGGAAACGGCAGTTGAAGAGGTAGTTATTGTAAATCAAATGTCAAGGGAAAATAAAATAATACAAGCAATGGTATCAAAAATGGTACTTACTCAGGTATTATAATTTCCGAAATTAATCAAAATCCAATGGACAAGTTCTAACACCAATTGATAGTTCTTCTCCAGATATTTGACTACCCTTGGCTTCTTCTTACTGTCTTGGGTGGTGAGGTTCGTTTTCCAAATTTTTGTTGTGGTATCAGCAACGAAGCAAAGCTAGGCCTTGAGGATATATCTTCGATAGAAACGTCCTTTGCTGATCCTGTTCAAGCAGCGCCAGTTTTGTGTACACACACGCAAGACAATAATAAATATTTAAAAGAAGACTTTTTATTTGATCTAGATACAATGTTATAACTCGCAACCGATAACGTTTCTAAGTTAACAAATGAATCTAATTTCGATTACTGATTGATTTCGATTACTGACTCAATTTCTACAATTCTAAGCTTATATAACATTTGTAGGTGTCGGATGCGCATAACACTTCCATAACCATATAAGGTAACATTAGCGATGCAGTGAGTAATTGCAACAACGTCACAATAGTGTGATTGTAGTCCTAATAACAGCTCGTGACCATATATGGTTATAACAGTAGATAATTATTTTCTATGTGATATTTTTATAAAACAATCGTATAGTAAGAAAACACTTACCGAAAGTATTGGGCAATGAACTGTTTCTTTATATTAATTGGTGTCTGCATACCTTTTTCATTTTTGTATTCTTTCATTTTTTTTCGAAAGATAATGAGTATCAGGTTTTCACATATTTTCACGTTTTTAAATCGAAATAATGTTTGCCGGCACCCGGCACACTTGCACTTATATTTACGTTCGTACGGATTTCCGTTTAATATCTAGCTTAACAGCATTCTTTGAAAGGCAACCCACTCTACGACCTTTAAATCGCCATCTATTACGTGGGCACTCAACTATTTCAGAAAATGATATACTGAACACCCGATGGTAACAGCTGTTTGTTTTTCATCGGTAGTGTGGGGAGCGAGTGACCCGACAATTGAATCGGCCATCGGTAAAGTCGAAGCCTGAGTTGAGCTGTTATTTTCCATTAGCGAAGAAGTATTTGCGTGACTAATTTGTTGGTTTTTATCCAACGCCAATGAATTTTCATATTGTTCTATAATTTCATCTATATCCTCTTCTTTGATTACTTGATTCTCAATGTAAAGATTAAAGCCTTTTATAATAGCTTGTTTGTTTCTTAATCTCAGGATGTACCTGGCTTTTAGTATTTTTTTTTTAAAGATCTTCTCTCTGGTGATAAATCACTAGACACTTCCAGGCCCATTTTTCTAATATTTTCAGACTTTTCGAAAACGTTTTGTTTCCATCTTGAAGCTATCAATTTAATTAAAATAGGTCTCTTACCTCGCTGTTTACCGATTCTAAACACAGAGTCTATGCAAGTTTCTGGAATATTAATATTTGCAGTTTTGAAGGTTTCTACAACATGAGACAAAAGCATTGAATTAATTTTGTCATTGTCATCAACTTTGAATAAGAGCAGATTTTTCGCTCTATTCGAGCAAGTTGACTCTTTTTTCCAACGATTCACATTTCTTTTCAATCCGTTCGATTTTTATAGCTAAACGAGACATATCATTCTTTATAGAATGAGTATTAGCCTTTATTTCTTTTATGCCTGAGGCAATTTCATCAAGTTGAGTTGCCATCTTGTTTCTGGGATTTTAACCTCCAATGCGACAGAACTTTTTCAATTATCGAAATAACTAAGTACTCACACAACTTAAACAAAAACTACACTCTGCCAGCCACTTTTTTACTAACACAAAGACAATTAAAGATCAGAAACAAACAATCTTATTCATAATTATTTTACCACATTATTATAAATCACTTTGGTTCAGTATTGCGTTTCTCATTAGAATAAACAGACTAGCGTCAAAACGAATTTAAATGCTGAAAAAAAAAATAAGAGAAAAGGACATAATTAATATATAATGTCTCCTGAAGATGCCCATGCTTTAACAATTTGTGACGGACGTGGCGTTTTAAATGACGTTGACATGCGCCGACTGCGAAAGTTGAATGAAAGTTACCTATGACGCGTTCCAGAAGGTTCGAGAGTTGCTGGACGTTTCGAGAGTCACCTAGAAACGTCCATAATACTGTATAAGGAACAGCGTTGGACAGTTTGACAGTTTTTGATAGAAAAGAGTGACAGATATAAGCGAGAAGAGAAGAAAAAGTGATTAAAATGCGAAATAGTTATTGAGTTGTTGTTGTTATAGAAATAGTTATTGAATCGTTGATGTGTACCATTTAAATAAACAAAAGTGTTGAGAGAAGAATACATGATATTGTAAATTGGGGAGAAACATACGTGATATTGTAAATTGCGTAACAATTGGTACCAAGAGTAAGGATTCATGCCAGTAACAAGAAGTCAAGCGGCACAAATGGAGGAGCAGATGAAAATTTTTTTAAGAAATGAAGGCAAGTCAGGAAGAAATGAAGACAAGCCAAGAAGAAATGAAGGAAGAAATTAAAGCAGGCAAGGATGAAATAAAAGCATGCCAGGAAGAAATGATGGCAGAAATGAAATCGGGTATTAAGAAATGACAAGAAGAAATGAAACAAAAATTGGAGAAAGTACAAGAAGGATTAAAAGAACAGTTAAAGGAAGTAATAATAGAATTTCAGGAAGAGTTAAATGAAGTAAGAGTAGATGTTCAAGAAGAGTTAAAGGAAGTAAGGGTTGAAGTTCAAGAAGAGTTAAAGGCCGTACACAAAAAGTTTCAAAAGGAGTAAGACGATATGAAGGCCAATGCGAACGTTCAAGAGTACCCAAAACTCAAAAAAAGCGAAGTGTAGGAATGTCGAGTATAAAACCACCAACATTCGACAGGAAGGTCTCTTGGTCAGTCTATCTCAAACAGTTCGACGCTGCTGCCAAGGCAAATGATTGGAATGAAGCATAGAAAGCCACTGCCCTATTCATAGCGCTTCGTGGGGAACCTCTAGACGTTTTGCAAAGTATACCAGAAATGCAACAAAACGATTTTAAAATTCTGGTGGACCGATTGGAGATGCACAATGGTGATCAACACCTACAACAAATGTATCAGGCTCGGTTAAAAAACTCGATATCAACGTAGCAGCGAAAGCCTTCAATAATTTGAAGCGGACGCCGAAAGGCTTGTGCGGTTGGCTTATCCGAGTGCCCCTCAAGATTTTACAGACCAGTTGTCCACCGAAATTTTTATCGATGGGGTGCGAGATGTTGCAATACAGCAAGCCATGCGCATGTTTCCACATAAAACTGCAGGCGAAACATTGTTGCATACGCTAGAATATGAAGCGGTCGAACAGGCATCCAAAGGACACATTATAATCTCGACCAACGTAGGCGGACGTAAGCCCCCTGAGTATTACGACGAAATGTCATTGGACCCAATGGGATTCCCTAAAGCTCGAGAATGGAGTCCTTAAAAGAAACTGGGAAAGTCCGGACGGGACCAAGAAGCGACTACAGGTTATATTGCCCAAGAAGAAGACGAAAGAACTAATGTAAGAGCTGCATGCTGGTACTGGAGGTGGACATTTTGGGGTGAAGAAGACCTGAGAGAAACTACGTTAAGAGTATTACTGGGTGAACGCTACACTGGATGTGGAAGACTGGTGTAAAAAAATGCGAAGTATGTGCTTCCAACAAAGGTCCGAGAACCAGGACACAAGGAAAGATGCACCAGCATAACGTCGGAGCACCATTCGAAAGAATAGCCATGGATATCTCTGGTCCCTTTCCACGAACTGAAGATGGCAACCGCTTCATCCTCGTTGTGATGGATTACTTCAGCAAGTGGCCCGAAGCCTATGCAGTCTCCAACCAGGATGCAACCACCGTGGCGGAGGCAATAATTAACAACTGGATCAGCCGAATTTTCAATCAGAAATATTCCAAAGAATGATGGTAATAAGGAAAACTAGAACGACTTCTCTGCATCCTCAGTCTGATGGCATGGTAGAGCGATTTAACGCGACTACAGATAATAACTTGAGGATGTTCGTGAACGATCATCAGACCGACTGGGATCGCCACATTCCCTTATTCCTTCTGGCCTATAGGACATCCATACACGAGACCACCGGACAGACACCTTCCTGCGTGCTATTCGGGAAAGAACTGAGACTACCTGCTGATCTGATGTTTGGCCGACCTGAAGATTCTTCGCTGTCCACGGACGACTATCTGTCTAAACTACGCGAGCGGCTTAACACCATCCATAATGCCGTCAGAACAAGAATAAAATTCGATAGTGACCCAATGAAGACCCGCTACGTTCAGCGCGCGAATTCTATTGGATTCAGGGAGGGCGACCGTGTGTTGCTCTATAACCCAGTTCGCAAGAAAGGAAGGTGCCCTAAATAAAAACGGAATTGGGAGGGCCCGTATAAAGTGATTACCCGGATAAACGATGTCGTCTACAGGGTACAACTAGTCCCTAAATTGAAGATGAAAGTTAGACACCTCGACCGGTTGGCTCCATACACAGTGGAAGAAACTGATCAGCGCTAGAGGGGGGCAGTGTAACGGACGTGGCGTTTTGAATGACGTTGCCATGCGTCGACCATGAAAGTTGAACGAAAGTTTCTTATGACGCGTTCCAGAAAGTTCGAGAGTTGCTGGACGTTTCGAGAATAACCTAGAAACGTCCATAACACTATATAAGGAACAACGTTGGACAGTTTGACAGTCTATGGTAGAAGAGAGTGACAGATATAAGCGAAAAGAGAAGAAAAAGCGATTAAAAAGCGAAATAGCTATTGAGTTGTTGGTATCGTAATAGCTATTGAATCGTTGTTGTGTACCATTTAATTAAACAAAAGTGTTGAGAGAAGAATACATATGTCTATGGCAACGAATTTTCTAGTTAAAATTATTTTATTAAACAATCTGCGTCTAATTCGGTAGATTACGTCGTTGATTCGTTTGACAACTTTATACGGGCCTTCCCAATCTTGTTGCAGCTTCGGCGAAAGACCCCTTTGACGCTTCGGATCATAACGCCACAACAAATCTTCAAATCCTCCATCATTGTCTTTAATGTCATATGCTTCCTTCATCCGGTCACTGGCTATCTGCATATGGGAACGTATGTCGTCATGGATGTCGCCTAGTCGTCTTCGGAGTTCACTGGCGTAATCTTCTCCAGCTACGTCTTCGCCAAGTTTGCATCCGAACTTTAAATCGCATGGTAGTCGCAACTATCGACCGAACAGTACCATTGCTGGTGTTTGTCTATTGGTTCCATGTACGGAAGATCGGTATGCCAAAAGGAACAATGGCAGATAACGGTCCCAGTCCCGCTGATGTTTGAAGACCACTTTAGACAGGTACTTGTTAATGGTCCTGTTCATTCGTTCTACCATGCCGTCTGATTAGGGATGTAGGGCTGTAGTCCGACTTTTATGAATACCCAATATTTTACAGATGTCCTGGAATATGACAGACTCGCAATTCCGTCCTTGATCTGAATGCAGCTCCAGTAGTACTCCGAATCAGCTAATTAACTCTTTCACGACCGTTTTCGCCACTGTAGTTGCCGTCTGGTTTGGCAGGGCGTACGCTTCAACCCATTCCGTGAAGTAGTCCATTGCCACTACCATGTACTTATTTCCATTTTGAGATTCTGGGAATGGTCCAGCAACATCTATGGAAATTCTCTCAAATGGGCTGCTGACTTTATACTGCCGCATAGGAGCACGCTGTCGCTTCTGAGGTCCCTTACTGGTGGCGCACGTCGTACACATTCTGCACCAATCTTCCTCGTCCTTCTTGCAGTTGACACAGTGAAATCATTCTCGTCCTTTACCCAGGATCTTCTTTACGCCAAAATGTCTTCCCGAAGGGTCGTCGTGGAGGCACTGCCGGACTTCCTTTACCAAGCTTCTCGGTATCACCAGCTGACGTCTGCTTTCGGTGGCATCTTGATTCTCAACCACGCGCTGTAGAAGACCATCTTCTTCTTCAATGAAATCCCATCGGGCCGACAACGATTTTACTTCTGTTGACTTGGCAGTCACTTCCTGCCAGGTTGGTCTTCTACCTTCTTTCTTCCAATCCAGGAACGTCTTTAGGAGCACGTCGGAATGTTGTTCTGCCTTTATATTGTCGGGCTGCCACTGCTCGTCCAGGATAGTTATCCTCCTAACCTCTTCGTGTTCCTCGACGCGTCGACAGTGTTTACAATTGTCCGGGCAAGGTCTTTTGGATAAGGCTTCGGCGTTTCTATGGCAACTTTCCCCCCGGTGTTCTATGCCAAAGTCGTATTCTTGTAGCTTCTCTATCCTTCTTGTTACTTGGATCTCGGAATTCTTTAAATTAAGCAACCATTTCAACGCGGCATGGTCGGTTCGTAGCAAAAACTTTCTTCCATAGAGATATTTATAAAAAGGTTCCAAACTTTTTACTACGGCCAGCAATTCGCGTCTGGTTACGCAGAAGTTCCATTTAGGTTTGGATATAAATCTGCAGAAGTAGCCGATCACTTTTTCTTCGCCATTCTGTATTTGTAACAGAACCGCGCCAATTCTAATATTGCTAGCGTCGGTGTGCAGGATACACTTCCCAGTCGGTAGGGGATAGCACAACACAGGTGTTGAAGAGAGGGTTTTTTTAGCTGTTCAAAAGCAGCTTGGCAGTCTTGCTCCCAACAATATGGTCTACTCTCTTCTGTGAGTCGTGTCAAAGGCTTAGCAATTTTTGCGAATCCAGGAACAAAACGTCTATAGTAGGTGCAGAGTCCAAGGAAGCTTCTGACTTGATGGACGTCAACAGGTACAGGCCACTCTTGCACGGCCTTAATTTTCTGTGGGTCTCCGGATACTACATGCCCCAGGTAGTTGACGGTCTCTTGAAATAGCTGACATTTCTTGGGGCATAGTTTTGACGGATGTCACGAAGTCTTCGGAAAATTAACTTCAAATTCTTTAGATGCTCGTTGAAGTCCTTTCCGACTACGATGATGTCGTCGAGGTATACTAGGCAAATCTTCCCAATTAAGCCAACCAAGACTGCTTCCATAATTCGCTCAAAGGTGGCTGGTGCTTTGCATAACCCGAAGGGCATCACCTTGAACTGCCACAACCCCGTTACAATGAAAAACGCTCTCTTTTCTTTGGCATCCGGGTCCAACTTGCCAGTACCCGCTCATGAGGTCTAAGGTAGAAAATATCGTCGGCCCTGACAGTGTATCCAAGGTATTATCGAGTCGTGGTAAGAGATAGCTGTCTGCTTTTGTCACACTATTCATTTGGCGGTAATCCACACAGAAGCGTGTCGAGCCATCCTTTTTCTTGACCAGAACTGCCGGCGATGTCCAAGGGCTAGTAGATGGTTCTATAACCCTGTCCCTTTGTATTTCTCTTGTGATGTTCTCAGCCTCTTCTCTCTTGGCCAGTGGTAGTCTCCTGGATCGCTGACGGATGGGTTGTGCCTTACCAGTATTTATTTTGTGCAGGACAGCGTTGGTTCGCCCTTTCTTGCCACCTACTTCAAAGACGTCTTGGTATTCTTTTAGTAATCCTTTTATTTGACGTCGTTAGTTAGGATTACATTTGCCACCTGCTTCCTGGCACTATTTCGACAAGGATTCTGGTAGGCGTTGCGTGTCTTCCATTGGTGTTTCTAGCCTTCTGACTTGGGATGTTATGGTATTCTGAGTGGTTAGCCTGAACTCTTGTCCGTTTAAGGTCACGACTTTTCTTTGGAAACTCAGGCAAAAGCACGTCTAAGCCCAGAATGACGTTGTCTTCAATTTCGGCCACAAGCACGCAGTGTCGGAAGGAGGTCTTTTCTATGCGGATCTTTACGTAGCTTTCACCATGGACATTTACCATTTCCCCGGTGGCCGTACGTAGCTTCCATTGGGTCGGTTAAAGCTTGCTTGTTGTCATCACATTGGCTGGTATAATCGTCCTGCTTGCTCCGGTATTCAATAGAAACCAACACCGTTTCCCATTTATACGTCCCTTAAGAAAAAGGCTATCAGCTCTACATTTCATGGTTTTTGTCAGTGCGACTAAATCTGGGGCTTCTTGCTCCGGGATCGACGTTTGCCGCGCCGGCGCCGCGCCAATCCTGACTAGTTCTGGTACGCGGGGCTTATCCTCTTGAGAAACAGATCTCTCATTTTTGCAGCTGCTTCTCATGTGGCGTAACTTCCCGCAGTTCCAGCACCTGACTTGTCTGGGCTTGCTTTCTATTTTAGTCATTATTCGGCGGATCATCTCTTCCAGTTTATCTTCGTCCCGACCGGCTGACTCTTCTTTTAATTCCCACACTCGACATTGTCGTTGCGACGCCTGTTTGACGACGTCGTATTCCAGTGCACGGGCCAATGTGTCTACGAAAGTCCTCGGCCGGTCCTGTCGGAGTCGCTGTTGTATTTCGTCGTCCTTTAGTCCGTCAATAAACGCGTCGACGGCCAATCTTTTCAGTGTATCATCAGCCGTACCCGGATAGGCGAGCCGTACTAACCGTGCGATATCCGCCTCGTATTCCTGAAGACTTAGAACTACTATTTATATGAAAACAAGTCTCTTATTTATATCACCAATTATTTATGTCATTTTTGTCTGTCTTTTATCGTTTAGATTCACGCACTGATGCTTTCTCTCAACTACTGTCCCCCGACCCAAAGATGATCACTTTAAATACACATTTCGAACTTTCTAGATAATCTCTCGAGGAAATCCTGATTATTCCCGAATGATGAATAATAATTATAAAATCGTCGATAGTTCCAGAATAAAGCTTGTTACTTGTCGCTGGATAAAGATTTTGTAGCTTGTAAGTTGATAATGATAAAAGTGCCGTGCGCGGTGACTACGGCGTAAGCATGTTAGCTATAAGAGGTACATGCACACAAATTGTTATCGCACACACGTTCGGTGTCACTGGTCGCTACAATATATATATGTCGTATCTTTCACAATATTGAAGGTTAGGTTTAATAACTATTTTTAGGGTGAATTGGTAGTTTCCATCTCTAACTGGTTATTTACAAGTAATTTATTATTATTTAGTACTTATTTAATTTCTAAGTTTTCTAGCAGGATTAGTTTTTTACTTTTTGTGTAATTATGTAATAATTTTGTGGTATTTCCATCTAAATAATGATTATTTTTAATACAATGTTCTGAAAAACCAGTTGACTCAATACTATATTTAATTGGTCTTTTATGTTTAATTAATCGATTTTTTAAGGCCGGGCTTTAAAAAATTATTCATAAAGTAATTCGTATGTACATCTTCGTCTTACATTGTAATAGTTGCGAGGCCATATATATAGGGCAAACAGGCCGGGCTTTAAAAAATCGATCAATTGAACATAAAAGATTAATTAAATATAATATTGAGTCGACTGGGTTTTCAGAACATTGTATTAAAAATAATCATTATTTAGATGGAAATACCACAAAATTATTACATAATTATACAAAGAGTAAAAAACCAAGCCTGTTAGAAAACTTAGAAATTAAAAAAGTACTAAATAATAATAAATTACTTGTAAATAACCAGTTAGAGATGAAACTACCAGTTCACCCTTACTTCTGTGTAATTTGTAATTGGTTTTACCGGAATACCTCTACGTCATTAACTAGTTGCAATTTCCATGTCTTCTACCCTATATATACAGCTTACTATACAATTTTTATTTTAGTAATAATTTATATGTACTCTTTGAAAATGGCCCGTTGGTCGAAACAATTGTGGGAGTTGTCAATAAATTTTTTCGTTGAAACTTTTCTGTTTTGTTTTAATATATTAACAATGTTTCTTCACAATTGTACCTTGGACAGTTTAAATAAAACTAGTTTTATTAACATTTAACAGACATTGAAATGTGACCCGCAATCTGGTAACAATATCGAGCTGCAATACGGTAACAATGATCTAAATGATAACGTTAAATTTACGTATTTGAAATCTTTAACTGGTAAAGCATTAAGGACAACTATGGGACTAACGACAAAATGCAATTCATCCACAGATAACGTTGATTTCTTGAAGAACGAATATCAAATTTCAAATTAATAGTGGATTCATATATCAAAAAGTTGTTGTTAATAACCCCGATGAAATACGACAGATATTAACGCTTTGCGTAAACTATACAATATTGCTTCAACTGCAATACGTTCTTTATAATTTCTTGGATTGTTAGTAGATCAATATAGTTTAATGGTGAAATCTATCATATTCAAAACTTTGCCGTTTAAGAAGTTCTAGTAATGTTGCTGATTGCAGCATCGAAATCAAACAAGCACAAACTGTAAACACGAGTGATAATAAGGCGAAGAAAGATCACATACATAGGAAAAAACCTATTAGTACCACGGCTGGACCTTTTGCGAGTGCTAAAGACTGTTGTCTGTTTTGTAAATCCAAATTGCACGCCACTAGTGACTGCAACTCTTCTATAAATATGAGGAAAAAGAAAGAAATTTTGAAAGAGATTCGCGTTGTTTTAGATATACTAAACCGAATTATAGTTCTAAAAATTGTAATGCAAGAGACATTCGTTGTGTTGTACCAACATAGACATGTAACAACGATGTGTGACCCAAACGTTAACAATAACGTTCTAGTGAGTGATTCGCCTAAACCGGAAGATAAAACCAAATCGAATGAAGCTGTCATGAAGAAATCTGTGAGTTTTCTGATTAACAAGCAAATTGACGACGTTTTCGTCCAAACAGCATGTGTGTCCATAAAATCTAGCACCAACGAAAATAATACATTTGTTCGTTTAATCTTAGATGGAAGAGGCCAATTTACATTTTTGAAGTGAAACTTCTTTATAAACGGGGGGTATGACGATTTGTTTTTTTTTTACAATGAAAAAGCGTTACGGTCGAGTGGAGGGGATAGACGGTACATCGCGTTGTGAGAGTCGGCATCGGCTGAAAGAAAGAAAGGCTGGCGGAGGCGGAGAGAGAGAAAGGCTGTTGTGGCAGAGAGAGGGCAACAGCTGCATTAAATGGATATAATGCGCAGCCGCGCGAAGAACGGTAGTCCGCTAGAGTCCCAGCGGCGTGTGTTATAGGCATGGGTAACACACAAAATTTTAGTGTGTCGATACAGTAACACTGATACCGCGTGCTCTATCAACACACTGTTTCAACACAATTGTTTCATATGACACAGTAAAAGATTCACATACGGACATACGCAATCGCAGTTTTGAAACGATTGCTGAAACGTGCTGAAACAGAAAGCGACACGTTTGCATGTGATACGTATACCATAGTGGCGATAGCGTTAGGCTTATGTTAAGTTCTGCATAAACAGAGACAGTTCTCACATAAAATATAAAAATATTGTTTGAATTAGAAAATTATTTATTAGAACGATAAGTAATACATTAAATTTGTGTTAAAAAAATTAAAAGTGTGAAACTTTTTAACTTGAAATAAAAAATAAAGTATAAATACAAGACGGATTATTTATTTACTTATACCTACATAAATAAAATATTGTTTTGCATTATTGTTTCTTGTCAGTTTCACATATCTATGGTTTCATCTTTTTAACCCACACTTCTATTATCTATGGGACTGGCTTAAAGTTGATTCGTTTGTAACTTGTAAGCAAGCTTGCGACTGTCTGATACGAAACGACAAACCGCGAAAAACGACATCAACCGATACAACACGACACAATGATACACTCTATGGCATCTGAAACCGTCTAACACTGACGACACGATGACACCCAACGATACCCACTGATTCCCATACAAGCGAACCTCAGCTCGCTCGTGTGTCGCAACTGTGTTAAGTGTCATTGGTTTCATATGAGCTGTTTCAACACACCTGACACACTGAAAAGTGTCAACACTTTTGTGTGATACGACACTGTGTTACCCATACCTAGTGTGTTAAGCTCAGCTGTTGTTTTTTACCTCTCTCCACGTGGCTGGGCATCATTGTCTATTTGTGGTCTGTGTAAAAAACGTATGAATAAATAAAGTTTGTTAAGGACACAAATTAATAACAAGAAAAAGTCACAACAAAAGTGAACGACAACGCACGATACAAGTGTTGACGGAAAAAAAATGCATTCATTAAGAGTTACCTAACCCAACCAAATCATAATTTTCAGTAAACCTGTGAAAAAGAATATGTACTGGGGCACATAGTAGAAGTGAAACTTCAACGGACAAGTGGAAAAACAAATCGCATACGGACAAATGGAAAAACGAATCGCAACGGACAAGTCGAAAAACGAATCGAAACAAAATTTTAACTTGAAGTTTTACGGGCAGGCTTTCAAATTGGACAAGTACATTAACAATCTGCCCGTAAAACTTCAAGTGAAAATTTTGTTGCGATTCGTTTTTCCACTTGTCCGTATGCGATTCGTTTTTCCACTTGTCCGTTGAAGTTTCACTTCTACTGTGTGTCCCAGCACACATTCTTTTTTAAAGAGTGTTTATCTCGCAAACTAAATTCATTTATTATCAGTAACCACAAAATTTCAATTTTGTCTGTCGAAAACACAAATAGTCCACCAGCAAAATTGTGCAAACGTTTCCTGTTACAATTTGTAGCCTATTTAATAACCAAATACTTCAAATTGATGCTATTAAGATACCTGAAATTTGTTTTAATACTTTAAGTGCAGCATCATTGTAAATAGTCAAACGATTAAAGGGATCGCGTTTTTAGCTGGGGCTGATAATAATTATTATAAAATCGTAACGGGCGAAACGAAACTACATTCTAAAAATTTTACCGCAGTGAATACTAGATTAGGTTGGACCTTGCATGGTAGTAGTGACTTACGGGAAACTAACAGTTTTTTGGCAGATTTCGAATCGGTAACAACATTACATGCTCAATTCAAAATTTCGAAAATCTAAAGAGGATTTCACTGAAGAATTCATTAATAATAGCAGTGTCACATAGTGCTCATATTTTTACAAAATTATATTTCCTTTTAATTGTATTTCATTTCATTAATTACATTTGTTTTATCTTAAATATTCAATGTGTTGATTTTACGAAACAAGGAACCGCCACATGGAAATGCGAAATAATTACACGGCAAAAATGTGCCGTGACCAACTTGCAAATTTCCATTTGGGGGTAAAAGAGCACTATGTGGGTGTATAAATGAATTGTTTTTGAGAATAAGTAAGAAGAAGAAAAGAAGAATACGGTAGAGGTGAAGATCGAGCCAGCGGGTCAGAAGGGTTAGGGGGTTGAGCGGGTTGCCGCTATCACTCACCCTAATGCCTGATTAAGAGTCCCTGCCATTACCAACGCCCCTAGTTGGTAGTTAATTAGGCAAGTAGTTTTAAGTTCTATTTAACATTAGTTTATAAGTGTTATTTGTTATATAAGGCATTATTTAATCTATTAAACCATATAAAATTCACTCTTCTATATGACAATAGTGTTTAAAAACAATGGTTATGAAACGTTCTTATTGTGGACATCTGAAGATTTTCGGGTAGACTAATTATTTCGGTGGCTTTTTCCCCGTTGAAAGCTTAACTTACAGACTTTGCCAAAATGTAAAATGTAAAGAATACGACAAAGACGATACCAACGTAACGAATCAAAACTCAAAGGAGTTGTTAGGCATTTCAGGTCGTTTACCGTTCAGTTTAAATTGTTACTTGAAAATATTTGGAAAGAAAAGCTTAATGGCATTGCCTTTTGAATCTAACAAATGTGTGGGAAAGCGAAGCTCCAAACTTAGCGGTCCAACTAATTTTTGTATTCCGCGATGTATAATAGAATCTTGTAGTAATGAAGTTGATTTGCTAGCACTCGAGCCTACAGTGTTATTGCATACGTGAAATGTTTTAAAATGAATCAATGTAAATTTTTATTGTCAAAATATCGTGTGGCTCCCCTTCGTAAGAAGGGTGACAAATCTCTTATATTGACTAAGTTGAAGTTAACTCTGCTTTATGTGCCGCTAAATTACAAAATTATATTCTTAAAAACACAACGATCAACGTAAAACCTACTATTTTGTGGTCTGATTCATTCTAAAATTATTTTAACTTGGTCAAAAACAATGCGAAAAAAATAAATCCTTACACTAAAAATCGTGTAACTGAGATGAAACGTTCAAGCAAAGGAGGCCGTTTATTAATTCTTGGCTTGAAGGTCATTAGTGGTTACACGAACCCAAAGAAAATTGGCCGGATAATAATTTATCTGATGCAATAAGCACGGTTAGTTGTTTTGCAAATACAGAAAGGGAAATTACATATGAATCTATTTTCGATCTAGAACTTTATAGTAATTTTAACAAAATTATCAGAATTACTGCCTATGTATTTTGCTTTTTATGCAATCTAAGAGGTCCTAAAGAAAAGGATTCAAAACTTTAACATGCAAGGAATTAAACAAGGCTGAAATATGTTGGTTAAACTATATTCAATTTAATGGATTTAATGATAAAGTAACTTCCTTACTTAACGAAAAAACTTTAAATGCGAAATCTACTATTTGAACTTTAAACCCATTTCTCGACGAGAAACAAGTTTTGAGGTTAGGAGGTCGCTTGTCAGAGGTAGTATTCCTTACGATACGATAGTCATAAGACTATTCTACCGAATAAAATTCCCTTTGCTGATAAAATGATATGGAAGTTTCATGAAAAAACTCATCACAGTGGTATCAATGCGACATCAGCATTAATAAGAAGAAAAATTGGATTATTTAAGGTCTCCAACCTATCAAATCTGTTCTACATAAATGCATCAAATGCAGAATATTAAAAGGAAAGCCCTTCAATGTAGCGGTTGTGAATTTTGCTGGACCGTTATATATATACATATATAATAATATAATATACTGTAACGAATTTTCTAGTCAAACTATTTATTTAAACAATTATTTATTTAACACTATTTATAACACTTAAACACTAACTTAAAACTACCATTTATATCACAACAATTCACTTATTTATATAACAATTTATTTATATCACTTTGTCTATTATCGGTTTTAATTCGCGCACTGATGCTTTCTTACGACTAACTGTTTTTTCGGTCCAAAGATGATCACTATATATACACCTTTCGAACTTTCTAGACAGGGACTCGAAGAAATCCTGTGTATTCCCGAATGATGAGTAATAATAAGAAAGTCCTCGATTATTCCAGAATTGAACTTGTTACTTGTCGCCGGAGAATGATTTACATCTTGTAAATTGAAACATGAAAAGTACCGTGAGCGGTGTTAACGCCGTAAGCATGTTAGCGATAACAAGTACATGCCACAAACTGTTATCGCACACACGTACTGTGTCACTGGTCGCTACACTACCCCCTCCTTAAGGGTGATTCGTCCCGGATCACATTCTGCCGTTCCTTCAGAGGATCATGCCGGTACTTGCAGGTGGATCCGCTTCGGCATCCGGTTGTCAGGTGGAAATGGCAGTCAACGGTCTTCAATGGTGACGGTCCTCGTCGTGGATTTCCGGCGCACATCAAGATTTCTAGGCCAGTGAATCTGAACAAAACCTCCAGCATGTTTCTGACCACCCTCCAATCCAGCCCATCGAGTCCACATCCGATCCTCGGTATTGCTAGCTTCAGGATGTTAGCGTGCAGCAATTGCTCTCTTAGTTCTACAAGGGAGTCCCATAAGGAGTGGTAGGTAGGCTTCTCCGACGACTTGCTTTTGGTGACTAGATAGAAGATGGATTGGGTCCCATCAAGTAACTGCAATACTTTTCTACCATCTTTGACCTGGTCGAGTAACATCGGTAGTCGCCCAAACTTCTTCCGAAAGACCGTGGCAATCCCACGGCTCATGTCCAAATCTCTTGCCACACAATGGGCCAGCGAGTATTCTTTCGGGACGGCGAATAAGTCCTGCTGAACTTCGGTGGTGACTCCAAATCGAGCTTTACGGTGTAAGCTCTGTTCGGCCATAAATTCTTCGTACTCGGGCTCTGGTGATCGAGCCTGCACAACTCCAACTCGAGCTTCCTCGTGGTTGTCCCCAGCATATGGAGCCAGTCGGTTGAAGTGGACTACTCTTGGTTTTCCATTGGGAGTACGTCTAATTCGGTAGATTACGTCATTGATTCGTTTGATAACTTTGTACGGGCCTTCCCAATCTTGTTGCAGCTTCGGCGAAAGACCCTTTTGACGCTTCGGATTATAAAGCCACACCAAATCTTCTTCATGGAATCCTCCATCAGTGGCCTTAATGTCATATGCGTCCTTCATCCGGTCACTGGCTATCTGCATATGGGAACGTATCTCGTCATGGATGTCGTCTAATCGTCTTCGAAGTTCACTGACGTAATCTTCTCCAGCCACGTCTTCGCCAGGTTTGCACCCGAACTTTAAGTCGCATGGTAGTCGCAACTCTCGGCCAAACAGTACCCTTGCTGGTGTTTGTCCAGTGGTTTCATGTATGGAAGATCGGTATGCCAAAAGGAACAATGGCAGATAACGATCCCAGTCTCGCTGATGTTTAGAGACCATTTTGGACAGGTACTTGTTAATGGTCCTGTTCATTCGTTCTACCATGCCGTCTGATTGGGGATGTAGGGCTGTAGTTCGAGTCTTATGAATGCCCAATATCTTACAAATGTCCTGGAATATGGCTGACTCGAAATTTTGTCCTTGGTCGGAATGCAGCTCCAGTGGTACTCCGAATCGGCTAATCAACTCTTTCACGAGCGTTTCCGCCACTGTAGTTGCCGTCTGGTTTGGAAGGGCGTACGCTTCAACCCATTTCGTAAAGTAGTCCATTGCCACTACGATGTTCTTGTTTCCATCTTCAGATTCTGGGAATGCTCCGGCAACGTCTATGGCAATTCTCTCGAATGGGCTGCCGACGTTATACTGCCGCATCGGAGCACGCTGTCGCTTCTGAGGTCCCTTACTGGCGGCGCACGTCGTGCACTTTCTGCACTAGTCTTCCACGTCCTTCTTGCAGTTGACCCAGAAAAATCGTTCTCGTACTTTGCCAAGGGTCTTCTTTACACCAAAATGTCCTCCTGAAGGGTCGTCATGGAGGCACTGCAGGACTTCCTTTACCAAGCTTCTCGGTATCACTAGCTGACGTCTGCTTTCGGTGCCATCTTGGTTCTCGACCACGCGCTGTAGGAGACCATCTTCTTCATCAATGGAATCCCATTGGGCCCACAACGATTTCACTTCTGTTGACTTGGCAGCCACTTCCTGCCAGGTTGGTCTTCTGCCTTCTTTCTTCCAGTCCAGGAACATTTTTAAGAGCCCGTCGGAATGTTGTTCTGCCTTAATGTTGTCGGGCTGTCACTGCTCGTCCAGGATAGTTATCCTCCTGACCTCTTCGTGTTCTTCGACGCGTTGACAGTGTTTACAATTATCCAGGCAAGGTCTTCTGGATAAGGCGTCGGCGTTTTTATGGCTACTTCCCGCTCGGTGTTCTATGTCAAAGTCGTACTCTTGCAGCTTCTCTATCCATCTGGCTACTTGGCCCTCGGGGTTCTTAAAATTCAGCTGCCATTTCAACGCGGCATGGTCGGTTCGTAGCAAAAACTTTCTTCCGTGGAGGTATTTGTAGAAATGCTCCACGCTTTTTACTAGAGCTAACAATTCGCGCCTGGTTACGCAGTAATTCCGTTCTGGTTTGGATAGAGTTCTGCTAAAGTAGCCGATCACTTGTTCTTCACCATTCTGTATTTGTGACAGAACCGCGCCAATTGCAATGTTGCTAGCGTCGGTGTCCGGGACAAAGTTTCCAGTTGGTAGGGGATAGCTCAACACAGGTGTAGACGAGAGGGTTTTCTTTAGTTCTTCAAAAGCAGCTTGACAGTCTTGCTCCCAACAAAACGGTCTACTCTCTTCTGTGAGTCGAATCAGAGGCTTAGCAATTTTAGCAAATGCGGGAACAAAACGTCTATAGTAGGTGCAGAGCCCAAGAAAGCTTCTGACTTGATGGACGTCAGCAGGTACAGGCCACTCTTGCACGGCTCTGATTTTCTGTGGGTCGACTGAAATGCCGTCTCCGGATACTACATGCCCCAGGTAGTTGACGGTCTCTTGGAATAGCTGACATTTCTTGGGGCTCAGTTTTAGGTGGACATCACGAAGTCTTCGGAAAACTTCCTCCAAGTTTTTCAGATGGTCGTTGAAGTCCTTTCCGACTACGATGATGTCGTCGAGGTATACCAGGCAAGTCTTCCCAATTAAGCCAACCAAGACTGTTTCCATCAGTCGCTCAAAGGTGGCTGGTGCGTTGCACAACCCGAACGGCATCACCTTGAACTGCCACAGCCCCGTTCCAATGGAAAACGCTGTCTTCTCTTTGGCATCTCTGTCCAAAGCCACTTGCCAGTATCCGCTCTTGAGGTCTAAGGTGGAAAATATCGTCGACCCTGACAGTGTATCCAGGGTGTCATCTATTCGTGGTAAGGGGCAGCTGTCTTTTTTCGTAACATTGTTTAATTGGCGGTAGTCCACACAGAAGCGTGTCGAGCCATCCTTTTTCTTGACCAGAACTACCGGCGATGTCCAGGGGCTAGTGGATGGTTCTATTATCCCGTCCCTTTGCATTTCACTGATGATGTTCACAGCCTCTTCTTTCTTGGCCAGTGGTAGTCTCCTGGGTCGCTGACGGATGGGCTGGGCTTCGCCAGTATTTATTTTGTGCAGGACGGCGTTGGTTCGTCCCTTCTTGCCACCTTCTACTTCAAAGACGTCTTGGTATTTTTAAGTAATCCTTCTATCTGGCGTCGTTGGTTAAGATTACATTTGCCTCCTGCTTCCTGGCGCATTTTCGTCAAGACTTCTGGTAGGCGTTGCGCGTCTTCCGTTCTTGTTTGTAGCTTTTTGACTTGAGATGTTACAGTGTCCTGAGTAGTTAGAGTAGTCTTCTCCGTTTAAGGTCACGACTTTTCTTTGGAAACTCAGGCAAAAGTCGTATTTCCGAAGCACGTCCAAGCCCAGAATGACGTTGTCTTCAATTTCGGCCACAAGCACGCAGTGTCGGAAGGATGCTTTTCCTATGCGGATCTTGACGTAGCTTTCACCATGGACATTTACCATTTCCCCAATGGCCGTGCGTAGCTTCCATTGGGTCGGTTGAAGCTTGCTTGTTGTCACATTGGCTCGTATAATCGTCCTGCTTGCTCCGGTATCCAATAGGAACGAACACCGTTTGCCATTTATACGTCCCGTAAGAAACAGGCTGTCAGCTTTATCTTTCATTAATTTTGTTAGTGCGACTAGACTTGGGGCTTCTTGCTCCGGTATCGACGTTCGTCCCGCCGGCGCCGCGCCGATCCTGACTAATTCTGGTACGCGGGGCTTCTCTTCTTGAGAAGCAGATCTCTCCCTCTTACAACTGTTTCTCACGTGGCCTAACTTCCCACAGTTCCAGCACCTGGCTTGTCTAGGCTTCCTTTCTATTTTAGTCATTATTCGGCGGACCATCTCTTCTAGTTTATCTTCGTCCCGACCGGCTGACTCCTCTTTTAATTCCCGCACTCGACATTGTCGTTGTGACGCCTGTTTGATGACGTCGTATTCCAATGCTCGGGCCAATGTGTCTACCAAAGTCCTCCGCCGGTCCAGTCGGAGTCGCTGTTGAATTTCGTCGTCCTTTAGTCCGTCAATAAATGCGTCGACGGCCAATCTTTCCAGGGTATCATCGGCCGTACCCGGATAGGCGAGCCGAACTAACCGTGCGATATCTGCCTCGTATTCCTGAAGACTTTCTCCTGTCTTCTGTCGTCGGTTCTTTAGTTGCACATGGTACACAGCCGTCAGATGTGCTTGGCCGTATCGCATCTCTAATCTTTTTACTAGCCGATGGTAGTCTAGTAATTCTTCCGGTGGTAACGTGTTCAAGATTTCGCCAGCACCATCACGCAGAGCAAGGGCAAGTGAAGAAGCTCTCTCTTCTAACGTCCATTTGTAAGCTTTTGCAGCCACTTCGAATTGCGTCAAAAACGTGGTCCATGAGGTTTTTCCGTCAAACATTGGTAGCTTCATATGCACTTTGGATGATATGACCTGTTCTTCTTTCACGTCGGGGATTTCTTTGCCGTCAACCGCTCTATTTCTCTTTTCCGTGACTGATCTCTCGTCTTTCCGGATTCAGAACCATTTCTTCCATTTGAGCCAATCTTTCGTCGAAAGTCCCCAACTTTTTGTTTATTTCTTTTTGTTCAACCTTTACTCCTTTTAATTCTTCTCTTGTTTCTTCTTCGAATTTTCCCAGTTCTTCTTTAAAATGTCCTTCGAATTTTTCTAATTTTTCTTCCAGGGCTTTTGAATTTTCATTTAATTTTTCTTCCAGATTCTTTGAGTTTTCCTTTAATTCTTCAAGATTTTCCTTTAGTTTCTTTTCCAATTTCTTTTCAAATTCGTCCTCAAATTCATATGTGCTGGGATCGAAACCTTCTTGTATCAAAGCCTCCTCGAGCCGTTTCTGTAGGATGTTCTTAGTACAGACGTATCTTCGTCTCGCTCCTCCACTTCGCTTTTCAATTCGGCGACTTTCAACTCGAACCACTTTTTCGGCTTTTTTATTTATTTAGTATTTTTTTATTACACTAGCAAATTCTCCGGAGGTCGATTCGCAGACCCCACACCTGACACCAATTGTAACGAATTTTCTAGTCAAACTATTTATTTAAACAATTATTTATTTAACACTATTTATAACACTTAAACACTAACTTAAAACTACCATTTATATCACAACAATTCACTTATTTATATAACAATTTATTTATATCACTTTGTCTATTATCGGTTTTAATTCGCGCACTGATGCTTTCTTACGACTAACTGTTTTTTCGGTCCAAAGATGATCACTATATATACACCTTTCGAACTTTCTAGACAGGGACTCGAAGAAATGCTGTGTATTCCCGAATGATGAGTAATAATTAGAAAGTCCTCGATTATTCCAGAATTGAACTTGTTACTTGTCGCCGGAGAATGATTTACATCTTGTAAATTGATAACACGAAAAGTACCGTGAGCGGTGTTTACGCCGTAAGCATGTTAGCGATAACAAGTACATGCCACAAACTGTTATCGCACACACGTACTGTGTCACTGGTCGCTACAATACATATATAATTATATAATCCATCTAGTAGCGTTTCTTTGATCGATGTTGTTTTCTACTGCTCTGAAAATATGGACTATACATCTATCTGGAAAATTCTTATTCATTAGAAGTACTTATTTCAACATTGTTTTGTGCTCTTGATATCTTAAGGTTCGGTGTTTTGCTGAATGATGGTATTTTCCATACGAGGGGAATTCGATCTCTTAGTTCTAGGTACCATTGTTGATCATATCGGTATGGCAACAGCATTGAGATGGTGTCTAATTCCTAATTTGGTACAAAACTCGCGAAATTCAGTACTGGTAAAAGATGTACCCCTGTCTGTTACGATCCGGTGTGGGACTTAAGGCTAAAACACAGCGTCCGATACGGGTGTTTATTTCGCTTTTGGAAAAAGTATTTTTAACTGCAGCACAATCAGTGACCAGGGTAAATACTGACGAAATCGTTTTACCGAAGCTATTATCGAAAGTGCCTCCAACTCAAAGGAGTGAAACTTTTGTTCCGAAGCAGTCGTTTGGCGGCTAAAATAGGAAACCGCCCGTTCTCCATTTTCATGTCTCTGCACCAGAATACCAGCAAGACCCCACCGACACGCATCGGTGTTTAAATAAATTTCCTTCCCTGGGTCAAATAGTGCCGGTACTGGTGCAGTTGTCAACATTTGTTTAAGAGTTTCGAACGCTTGTTCTTGTGGAACTTCCCACTTCCATTCTACATTTTTCAGTAAAAGACTGCTTAACAGTTTAGCTATCATTGCATAGTTCTGGATGAACTTGCGAAAATATCCCGTAAGACCCAGGAATTGTCGAACCTGGTGTACCGTGGTGGGTTTTGGAAATTGTGCTACAGCTCCCATTTTCTTTGGGCTTGGAGTAATTTCTGAATTACTTATTTCATCAGGTATACCAAGTATAAGTTGACGAAGAAAGTCGTTAAATTCGTGCTCCGGGTTGTTTTAACATTTTGGTGGGAAAAACAAGGCCAATTATAATGTGTTTTTTACCATGTATTCGTCCCAAAATTACACTTTAATTGTGCAAGTTTCAACGGTATAAGTGCACGCGTCTAGGAGCTACAAAATTCAAAAGTTTAAATTTTTTTCACATACAGTTCAATAGGAACTTTTTACCGATAGTTTTTTCGGAGTTTTTATACCTTGAGATTAGCTCTTTTTATGTCCTTTTTTAAACATAGACTTAAAACCAGTACCTTGCCGCATACAATATCTATTATATATATGCCAAGCAGTACAAGTCAGATCAAGTAAAGTTTAAAAATACAAGGATGAAAGATGGCCAATAGAAATAAAAGCTATTCAGTAGGAAGTGAGGTAACGAATTGGATCAACAGAAAAGATAATGGAGAGGAAAGCAAGAAAAGAAAAGCAGCGACAATCGAAACAGAAGAAAAAGGAATAAAAAATAAAAACAGGAAACAAAATAGAAGTGGGTCGGCGAGCAGTGACGAAGATAAAATGGACGACATTATGAAGTTCCTAGAGGAGATGAGAATAGAAAATTCGCTAAGATGGAAGGAAAACATAGAAAATCAAGAAAAAAAAGATAAAGAAGAGAAAAAAAGATGGAGAAATTTAAACCAAAAGTTCAAAGAAATACAGGAAGAAAATAAAGTAATTAAACAACGAATAACAGAATTAGAAAAAAAAAACTAAGGAGAAACTAGAAGAAATAAACTTAGAAATGGATATATTAAAAGGAGTGCATGGAAAAGGGGAGAGAACGGAAAACAGGAAAAGTATGAAAACAGAATAAAGGAGGTGGAAAAAGAGATGGAAAGAATAAATAGAGCGGAAAGGAAAATAAACATCATCATAAAAGGGCTAGAACTTGGTGAAGGAGAATGGAAAAAGGAGATAGAAGAATACATGAGAGAGAAATGAGGAGTCCAGGCAACAATACTAAAAGTATGGAAAATAAAGAACGCGATGTTTGGAGCAAAAGTAGCAAATTTTGAAGAAAAGATGAATATATTAAGGAACAGTAGGAATCTTAAGGGCACAAATGTGTTCATAAATTGGGATCTAACAAAGGAAGAGAGAAGGATTAGAGAAAAAATAGAAGAAAGAATAAGGGAAGAAAGAAGAAAGAAACCAGATATTAAAATCAAAGCGGGATATAAGAAGGTATTTATAGAAGATCAAGTATGGGTATGGAACGAAGGAACCGAAAAATTGGAAGAAAGGGAAAATAAGAAGAAAGAAATGGGGTTTCGACAGGAGATAAGAAGAACTGGAGGACAAAGTATGGACCTCAATTAAAAAGTGGAACGAAGAAGATGTCGACAATTGCATGGAACGTGGCGGGATTAAAGAACAAGGAAAGATGGTTTTGGGAGGAGATAAAAACTATGAAATGGTGCTATTAAGTGAGACGTGGATGGAGGACAAAGACATGGAAGGGTTACAGAGTAAGTTAGACGGGGGGTACAATTGGAAAAATTATAGTGCGGAAAGGCTTAAGAAAAAGGGAAGAGCAAAGGGGGGAATGTTAGTGGGAATTAAAAAAGAAGTACAGGCTGAAGTTAATGAAATAGAAAAAGGGAGTAATTATAGTAGATGGTAGTAAGCAAAGGGGAAAATGGGTGATAATATTTGTATATTTGAATGAAGAAAAAAAAATAATAAATTAGAAAAGATAGAAGAACAGATGGAAAATTATAAAGACTTTAATGTATTAATAATAGGAGACTTTAATATAAGAATAGGTAGAGAAAATGGAGCGATAGTCGAGGAAATAAAAACGGAGAGAAATTCAAGGGATGAATACATAGATGGGGAAGGGAAGAAGTTTATAAAAATGTGTTTGGGAAACGGGTTATGTATACTAAATGGGTTATGCGAAGGGGACAGGGCGGGAGAATATACATTTAAAATAAATAATTAAAAGGAAGGGAAGTATGTTTTTTAAATATATACTGATAAAATGTTTGCGTTCTTTTTCTTTTTGTTTTTTTTTACTTATGTGAGGGGAGATGTAGATATAACATTATGTTTCAATAAAGCTCTTATATATACTTATTTCATAACCTAAGTATTCGATTTTTGTTTGAGCGAAGAAACATTTTTTTATGTTTAGGGTAAGACCGTGTTGTTTGAATATTTTTAGCACTTCCTCGAGGATTTCGAGGGTTTCAGAGAAACTGACCGCGGGTATTAATATATCATCTAAATAGACAAGTACTTTAGAAAATCTTAATTGGCCTAAAGCCGTATTGATCATTGTTTGGAATACGGAAGGTGCGTTCATGAGCCCAAAAGGGACTCTCAAAAACTCATAATGGCCGTCTTGCGTAATAAAGGCAGTCAAATGAACTGACTCTGAATCCATTGGAATATGATAATAACCCGAAAAGAGATCTAGGCTTGTATAGTATTTGAACCCGGATAATCTTCGCAACTGTTCTTCGATTAACGGAAGCGGGTACTTGTCCGGAACAGTAATTATATTAAGATCCCTGCAATCAACACAAAGTCTTATTTCGCCGTCTTTCTTTTTGACTAGCAATACACGACTAGCATATGCAGAGTATGATTCGCGGATGATACCGTTTCGAAGGAGATTAGCAATTATTTCGCGTATTTTGTTTCGTTTGAAATCTGAAAACTGGCGGGGTCGATGAACAACGGGTTTGTCATTGATTAATGTAATTTTCATTTTGGTCAATGAGGTACTTCCTAATTCATTGATATTGGTGGCCACACGCCCGGTATATTGATTTAATAAGTTTGTTAGAGATTGTATATGTTCTGGTTCATCTACACCTGTTAATTGACACTTTTTCGATAAGATTAGTATTTAACTGATCAACAACAGAGAAGGTTAATGAGTTTCTTATTTTATTGTAAGTATGCCACGTCATATAGTTCAGTGAAATTTTATCCTATGATAACATTAGCTCCTTTAACACATTTGTCAACAACATAACACAAGTAACACGACCAATTCTGGAATGATCGACGACTTTCTATTATTATTCACCATTCGGGAATAATCAGGACTGTTAATTGTGGAAGCTAATACTTGTTGAAACTCGTACATATTGAAATGAAAATAAAACACTCTATAGTTTCAAAGAATATATTGATTACAATCACTTCACCTGAAGAAGGTAATGTTTACCGAAACAATTGTAGTGATTGTAATCAATATATTCTTTGAAACTATAGAGTGTTTTATTTTCATTTCAATAATCAGGACTTCTTCGAGTTCCTGTCTAGAAAGTTCGAAAGGTGTATATAAAGTGATCATCTTTGGACCGAGAGACAGTAGTTGTGAGAAACCATCAGTGCGCGAATCAAAACGATAACGGACAGACAGAAGCGATATAAATAAGTTGTTATATAAATAAGTGAATTGTTCTAATATAAATAGTAGTTTTAAGTTAGTGTTAAGTGTTATATAAATCGTGTTTAATAAATTATTAAATAAATAAATTTGTTTGACTAGAAAATTCGTTACAATTGGTGTCAGGTGTGGGGTCTGCGAATCGACCTCCAGAGAATTTTCTAGTGTAATAAAAATACAAAATAAATAAAAATGCCAAAAAAAATGTTCGAGTTAAAAGTCGTCGAATTGAAAAGCGAACTTAAAGAGCGAGACGAAGATACGTCTGGTACCAAAAACATCCTACAGAAGCGGCCCGAGGAGGCTTTGCTACAAGAAGGTCTCGATCCCAGCACATATGAATTTGAGGACGAATTGGAAAAGAAACTAAATGAAAATTCAAAGAATCTGGAAGAAAAATTAAATGAACATTCGAGGAACTTGGAAGAATATTAAATGAACAACTGGAAGAACAATTCAATGATAATTCAAAGAATCTTGAAGACAAATTAAAGGAAATTTCAAAAGTCCTAGAAGAACAATTAGAAGTTTGGAAGAAAAACTGGGGAAATTCGAGGTTGAACAAGAAAAAATAAAAGAAAGATTGGCCCAGCTGGAAGAAAGGGTTCTGAATTTGGAGAAACGAGACACCAGTCACCAACCCACGGAAAAGAGGCATAGCGTAGTTGACGGAAACGAAATCCCCGACATGAAAGAAGAACAGATCATCTCCTCCAAAGTGCATATGAAGCTTCCTACGTTTGACAGTAAAACATCATGGACCACGTTTCTGACGCAATTCGAGGTGGCTGCAAAAGCCTACAAATGGACGTTAGAAGAGAGAGCTTCTTCACTTGCCCTTGCTCTGCGTGATGGTGCTGGCGAAATTTTGAACACGTTGCCACCGGAAGAATTACTAGACTACCATTGGCTAGTAAAAAGATTAGAGATGCGATACGGCCAAGCACACCTAACGGCCGTGTACCATGTGCAGCTAAAGAACCGACGACAGAAGACAGGGGAAAGTCTTCAGGAATACGAGGCGGACATCGCACGGTTAGTCCGGCTCGCCTATCCGGGTACAGCCGACGATACCTTGGAAAGATTGGCCGTCGACGCGTTTATTGACGGATTAAAGGACGACGAAATACAACAGCGACTCCGACTGGACCGGCCGAGGACTTTGGTAGACACATTGGCCCGTGCACTGGAATACGACGTCGTCAAACAGGCGTCGCAACGACAATGTCGAGTGCGGGAATTAAAAGAGTCAGCCGGCCGGGACGAAGATATACTGGAAGTGATCCGCCGAATAATAACTAAAGTACAAAGGAAGCCTAGACAAATCAGGTGCTGGAACTGTGAGAAGTTAGGCCACGTGCGAAACAGCTGCAAGAGGGAGAGATCTGCTCCTCAAGAAGATAAGCCCCGCGTACCGGAATTAGTCAGGATTGGCGCGGCGCCGGCAGGGCAAACGTCGATCCCGGAGCAAACAGCCCCAAGTCTAGTTGTACTGACAAAAACCATGAAAGATAGAGCTGATAGCCTTTTTCTTACGGGACGTATAAATGGAAGGCGGTCTTCGTTCCTATTGGATACCAGAGCATGCAGTACAACTATACGAGCCAACGTGACGACTACAAGTAAGCTTCAACCGACCCAATGGAAGCTACGTACGGCCACCGGGGAAATGGTAAATGTCCATGGTGAAAGCTACGTCAAGATCCGCATAGGAAAGACCTCCTTCCGACACTGCGTGCTTGTGGCTGAAATTGAAGACAACGTCATTCTGGGTCTGGACGTGCTTCGGAAATACTTTTGCCTGAGTTTCTAACGAAAAGTCGTGACTTTAAACGGAGAAGAGTTCAAACTAACTACTCAGGACACTAACGACGCCAGATAGAACGATTCCTAAAAGAATACCAAGACGTCTTTGAAGTAGACGGTGGCAAGAAGGGGCGAACCAACGTCGGCCTGCACAAAATAAATACTGGCGAGGCACAACCCATCCGTCAACGACCCAGGAGACTACCACTGGCCAAGAGAGAAGAGGCTGAGAACATCATAACTGAAATGCAAAGGGACGGGGTAATAGAACCATCCACTAGCCCCTGGACATCGCCGGTAGTTCTGGTCAAGAAAAAGGATGGCTCGACACGCTTCTGTGTGGATTACCGCCAATTAAACAATGTTACGAAAAAAGACAGCTACCCCTTACCACGAATAGATGACACCCTGGATACACTGTCAGGGTCGACCATATTTTCCACCTTAGACCTCAAGAGCGGATACTGGCAAGTGGCTTTGGACAGAGATGCCAAAGAGAAGACAGCGTTTTCCATTGGAACGGGGCTGTGGCAGTTCAAGATGATGCCGTTCGGGTTGTGCAACGCACCAGCCACCTTTGAGCGACTGATGGAAACAGTCTTGGTTGGCTTAATTGGCAAGACTTGCCTGGTATACCTCGACATCATCGTAGTCGGAAAGGACTTCAACGACCATCTGAAAAACTTGGAGGAAGTTTTCCGAAGACTTCGTGATGTCCACCTAAAACTGAGCCCCAAGAAATGTCTATTCCAAGAGACCGTCAACTACCTGGGACATGTAGTATCCGGAGGCGGCATTTCAGTCGACCCACAGAAAATCAGAGCCGTGCAAGAGTGGCCTGTACCTGCTGACGTCCATCAAGTCAGAAGCTTCCTTGGGCTCTGCACCTACTATAGACGTTTTGTTCCCGCATTTGCTAAAATTGCTAAGCCTCTGACTCGACTCACAGTAGAGAGTAGACCGTTTTGTTGGGAGCAACACTGCCAAGCTGCCTTTGAAGAACTAAAGAAAACCCTCTCGTCTACACCTGTGTTGAGCTATCCCCTACCAACTAGAAAGTTTATCCTGGACATCGACGCTAGCAATATTGGAATTGGCGCGGTTCTGTCACAAATACAGAATGGTGAAGAAAAAGTGATCGGCTACTTCAGCAGAACTCTATCCAAACCAGAACGGAATTACTGCGTAACCAGGCGCGAATTGTTAGCCGTAGTAAAAAGTGTGGAGCATTTCTACAAATACCTCTACGGAAGAAAGTTTTTGCTACGAACCGAGCATGCCGCGTTGAAATGGCTGCTGAATTTTAAGAACCCCGAAGGCCAAGTAGCCAGATGGATAGAGAAGCTGCAAGAGTACGACTCTGACATAGAACACCGAGCGGGAAGTAGCCATTAAAGCGCGTACGCCCTTCCAGACCAGACGGCAACTACAGTGGCGGAAACGCTCGTGAAAGGCTTATCGCTAACATGCTTACGGCGTAGTCACCGCGCACGGTACTTTTATTGTTATCAACTTACGAGATGTAAATCTTTCTCCAGCGACAAGTAACACGACCAATTCTGGAATGAACGACGACTTTCTAATTATTATTCACCATTCGGGAATAATCAGGGCTTCTTCGAGTTCCTGTCTAGAAAGTTCGAAAGGTGTATATAAAGTGATCATCTTTGGACCGAGAGACAGTAGTTGTGAGAAACCATCAGTGCGCGAATCTAGACGATAACAGACAGACAGAAGTGATATAAATAAGTTGTTATATAAATAAGTGAATTGTTCTAATATAAATAGTAGTTTTAAGTTAGTGTTAAATGTTATATAAATCGTGTTTAATAAATTAATTATTAATTAAATAAATACTTTTGACTAGAAAATTCGTGACAGTATCAATGTTTACATTTACTGCCACGCACTGTTTTGGTTACAACTGGGTGCTTAACGTTACCAAAATAGTAGGTATTTCAATTTCTAATTTCTTAAGTTTAAGATGGCCCACTTAATTTTCTGAAATTAAGGAACATTCACTTCCAAAGTCTATATAACATTTTACACAATGATTGTTTAACAAAATATTTTTGAAGAATTTTTCATTCGTATTTTGACCTACATAATTAACGTTATATTCAATAGGTAGTCGAGATTTTGATTGTGTACACTGCCGTTTGATATGTCCTGTTTTTTGCATTTGTAGCAGCGCGGAGGCGATAAGTTTCGTTTATTAATTCCTCATGCTGATACCCTTGATGTGCCCGGCTTATCGCTTTTGGTCTCAAGTTTCGTTTCAGAAATAGAATAAGATTTATCCAATGTTTTAAAATGCCTTTCTATTATACTTGGATCTGATATACCTGCAGTTTCAACGGAAAATTTAATTTGCTTGTCACTGATACCTCCCATAATCAAGTTTATTTTATCTTCAGGGCAAATGGGAATTCTTAATTTATTAATTAGCGCTAAATTCTCAAATACATATTCCTATAAGGACGGTTTATTTTTTGAAGTACAAGCCATCATATCTTGTAGTGAATTATGTAAATCGCGTTTGGGACGAAAATTTTGTGTGAGCAAATCTTTCCACTCCACCCAACTAAAAATACGAGTGGGTAACCCCCGATACCATACTTCGGCAGGACCTCGCAATTTATTTAACGCTAAATGACAAATCGTTTTATCATTCCAGTTATAAATTTGAGCGAATTCTTCAACCGAATCTAACCATTCATTTATGTTCTGATTTTAAGGATTAAATTCTTGAATAATATAATTAGAAAAGGATGTCACACTTACCGCTTGGTCGTTAGATCTCACCCTTAATACTTGTTGCATACCTTTCTCAATAGCATTACTTATCTGTGACATCGCATCGCTCATCAGGCTTTTCTTTGATCTTTGGGGTGCGTACCGGAATTCGGAGTAACAATCCCTAGCTGGTGAGCTTTCGTTTCGGCGTCCCCGACTGTTCACCCTCCGACTATGAGAACTTCGGGATTTTGTTCGGTGACCTCTGGACCTAGACCTGGATTCATTGTCAGACTGGGACGAGCCGTTTTTGGACCTGTGTCGTCCCTTTCGATCCTTGGGCATATTGTTGTTGTCGGATAAAATGCCGGAACTGTGGGGCTGTGGGGAGATCCCTCTCTTGATATTAGTCGAGATTCGTGACTTTATTTGAAATAAAGAGAAACTACTTAAGGCACCACTATTTTCACATTAACAATCTCAGATAACAATTGATCGGAGCGCCATTCGAAAGAATAGCCATGGATATCGCTGGTCCCTTTCCCCGAACTGAAGATGGCAACCGCTACATCCTCGTTGTGATGGATTACTTCAGCAAGTGGCCGGAAGCCTATGCAATCTCCAACCAGGATGCAACCACCGTGGCGGGGGCAATAATAAACAACTGGATCAGCCGATATGGAGTTCCAATGGAAATTCATACTGACCAGGGCCGAAATTTTGAATCAGAAATATTCCAACGAGTGTGTGAATTGATGGGAATAAGGAAAACTAGAACGACTCCGTTGCATCCTCGGTCTGATGGCATGGTAGAGCGATTTAATGCCACTATAGAAAACAACCTGAGGATGTTCGTGAACGATCATCAGACCGACTGGGATCGCCACATTCCCTTATTCCTTCTGGCCTATAGGACATCCATACACGAGACCACCGGACAGACACCCTCCTGCGTGCTATTCGGGAAAGAACTGAAACTACCTGCTGATCTAATGTTTGGTCGACCTGAAGATTCTTCACTGTCCACGGACGATTATGTGTCTAAACTACGCGAGCGGCTTAACACCATCCATAAAGCCGTCAGAACAAGAATTAAATTCGAAAGTGACCGGATGAAGACCCGCTACGATCAGCGAGCGAATTCCACTGGATTCGGGGAGGGCGATCGTGTATGGCTCTATAACCCAGTTCGCAAGAAAGGAAGGTGCCCTAAATTACAACGGAATTGGGAGGGCCCGTACAAAGTGGTTACCCGGATAAACGATGTCGTCTACAGGATACAACGAGGCCCCAAATCGAAGATGAAAGTTGTACACCTCGACCGGTTGGCTCCATACACAGTGGAAGAAACTGATCGGGACGATCAGCGCTAGAGGGGGGGCAGTGTGACAGATGTGTCATTCTGACGTTGACAAGCGCCGACTGCGAAAATTGTGTGGAAGTAACCTATGACGCGTTCCAGAAAGTTAGAGAGTTGCTGGACGTTTCGAGAGTTGCCTAGAAACGGAAGAGAAGAGAAGAAAGCGATTGACGAGCGAAATAGTTATAGAGTTGTTGTTGTTATCGAAATAGATATTGAATCGTTGTTGTGTTCGAATTGAATTCAAATAAAAAGTGTTGAGAGAAAAAATACGTGAGTTTGTAAATTACGCAACAGTATTGATAAAAATAAAAAAATTTAGATGTAAAGTAAAAAAAAAAGAGAGAAAAAAAAGAAGTAAACTAAGAATTTAAGATTAAGCACTAATAATTAAGTGATAAACGCATTATAACTTTTTTAGAAAGAATTCTTTGGCTCTCATCTTAAAATTACGATAAGAATCGGTAAACCAACCTTCCGTTAGGGCACTGGCACTACTTTTGGATCGAATTCTATTGATTAAAGACTTATTTACTAATGATGGGTTGAAGTTAAAAACCTGATGTCGTGGTCGCAGCTCTCTGGGTGGCGTATATAAATTAATTTTGGCTACAAGTTCAGGTACATCCAAGTAGCCCCTAACTAGCCTGAAGAGGAACAAGACGTCATAATTATTTCGCAATGATTGAAGAGTATAGGTATTAGATTTACTAGAAATTGTAGTGTAATCATGCGAGAGAAAATTCATAGGACAGCCCATTTTGGTTGATAAAAATCTTAAAAAACGTCGCCTTATTCCTTCCAAGCGGTCAGCGACTCCTGCTTGCGATGGTGACCAGATAACTGAGGCGTACATCAAAGAAAAGAGTACATACGACTCGTATAACCTCGTAAGCGTGTTGGAATTTCTAAATTCAAATGAATTAGACATAATGAGGTATAAACTTCTCGATGCTTTGGACATTACGTAATTTATATGGTCGTTGAACGATAACTGTGAATCAAAAATAACACCGAGATCCTTAATTTTAGCTGGGCGATTGATAGAAGTGTTATCTGGTCTATAGTTGAACATAATAGTATTGCTTTTGTTAGAGAATGACATACAAGCACATTTATCTACATTAATATCAAAAGCATTCGCACGCAGCCAATCAGTAACCAAGCTCAGATCATGTTGCAATTCAGATGCATCATCTCGTACATCAATAGCTCTGTATAGTTTTATATCATCAGCATAAAGTAATATATTAGAATTTTTTACTATATTAACTACGCCATCGATTTCAACAGCAAAAAGCAAAGGAACACAATGAGAGCCTTGAGGCACTCCGGATTTGATCTCCAGGGGGGGAGATTTCACTCCGTCAATCACCACAATAGAGGATCTATTAGATAGATAGGAAGAAAACCAACGAATCAAAGAAGAGTGTATATCAAATTTATATAAACAGTAAAGTATTGATGGTTAACAGAGTCAAACGCGCCCCCCCAGATCAGTATAAATAGCATCGACCTGAGTTCTACTTGTAAAATGTTCATCCACAAAGTCCTTAAAACTAGCTAAGTTGGAAATCGCAGACCTACCCTCAATAAAGCCATGTTGCTTAATCGATAATTTATTGTGTAAATGAGAAAATAATGAACTAGCAACAATATTATCAAATATTTTGGATATAGAGCATAGTATAGTAATAGGCCTATAGTTAGACATTCCACTTTTTACACCTTTCTTGTGCCTTGGTCTTATGAATGACACTTTCCAAGCATTAGGGAAGACACCACAATTTAGAGATTCAGAATAAAGAAGAGAAAGAGGTAGAGATAAGTGTGCTGCATACTTTTTTAACAAAATATCTGAAATATCACTTATTTATTTATTAATTTATTATTGTATTTATGTATTATTTCGCATGTTGCCCAATTTTTTGTTTGGCGCAACACTTAATCGTACAGAACTTTGTTATTTTTATAACATGTTATTGACGTTTTAACGTTTGGTAACTATTTTTTTATAACAAATTGAAATTATATTTATTCTGAACAAAAATTATATGACTACATACGTTAAAACGTTCAAATTGGGTTTTATTTGATAATAACATAATTACTTTTTAGTATTTATTAAGTATTTTAATTTGATGTTTTGCTATTTACTCGTATATTGTACTAATTGTACTTATTACTGCATTTGTACTTTGTTAATAAATTTGTTATTATATTTGTTTTTTTTTTTTAATTTCCAATAAAATAATTAAAAATTTGGTTTAATTTTGAAATGCGCGCCTAAAATGATGCTTCATAGTTTTATGTATAGATGACGCAATATTTTTGAAAGTTTTCTTTGTCATTTCCATTTATATATATTCCAAGTATCATCTTATTAATGTGGGGCAAACAAAGGATGGCGCTGAGTGTCATCCAAAAAGAAACCGAGAGTCGTGCATCAATCCTAGTCTATGGCTTATAGACATAGATTAGAGAAGGTTTATAGATGGATCACTCGAGCATTCGAGTTTCAGCGCCGTCTGCCAGGTGGGCACTCAACTATTTGCAATGAATAATAAAAATGTAGTAATTTTTTTTTATTTTTGTAATATTTTAATATGAAAAAGTTATAATGTAACATATAATAACCCTTTAACAAAAAGAAATATTTTCTTTTCTTTAAACATGTCAAATTATAACTTCAGTAACAAAATGCGAGGGAGTAACAACAAAATTAAAAATAAAAAACTAAATAAAGATTATTTATTATATGGAACAAATAAAGTTATACAATTTATCATTATTGTAGCGACCAGTGACACAGTACGTGTGTGCGATAACAATTTGTGGCATGTACTTTTATCGCTAATATGCTTACACCGCACACGGTACTTTTCGTGTTATCAACTTACAAGATGTAAATCATTCTCCGGTGACAAGTAACAAGTTCAATTCTGGAATAATCGAGGACTTTCTAACTATTACTCATCATTCGGGAATACACAGGATTTCTTCGAGTTCCTGTCTAGAAAGTTCGAAAGGTGTATATATAGTGATCATCCTTGGACCGATACACAGTTAGTTGAAGAAAGCATCAGTGCGCGAATTAAAACCGATAATAGACAAAGTGATATAAATAAATTGTAATATAAATAAGTGAATTGTTGTGATATAAATGGTAGTTCTAAGTTAGTGTTTAAGTGTTATAAATAGTGTTAAATAAATAATTGTTTAAATAAATAGTTTAACTAGAAAATTCGTTACAATTGGTGTCAGGTGTGGGGTCTGCGAATCGACCTCCAGAGAATTTTCTAGTGTAATAAAAATACAAAATAAATAAAAATGCCGAAAAAGTTGTTCGAGTTGAAAGTCGCCGAATTGAAAAGCGAACTGGAAGAGCGAGACGAAGATACGTCTGGTACTAAGAACATCCTACAGAAGCGGCTCGAGGAGGCTTTGATACAAGAAGGCTTCGATCCCAGCACGTATGAATTTGAGGACGAATTTGAAAAGAAATTGGAAAAGAAACTAAACGAAAACTCAAGGAATCTAGAAGATAAATTAAATGAAAAATTAAATAACAACCTTGAAGAATTAAAGGAAAATTCAAAAGTCCTGGAAGAAAAATTAGAAAAATTTGAAGGAAATTTGAAAGAAGAACTGGGAAAATTCGAAGAAGAAACAAGAGAAGAATTAAAAGGAGTAAAGGTTGAACAAAAAGAAATAAACAAAAAGCTGGGGACTTTCGACGAAAGATTGGCTCAAATGGAAGAAATGGTTCTGAATCCGGAAAGACGAGAGATCAGTCATCAACTTACGGAAAAGAGACATAGAGCGGTTGACGGCAAAGAAATCCCCGACGTGAAAGAAGAACAGGTCATATCATCCAAAGTGCATATGAAGCTACCAACGTTTGACGGAAAAACCTCATGGACCACGTTTTTGACGCAATTCGAAGTGGCTGCAAAAGCTTACAATTGGACGTTAGAAGAGAGAGCTTCTTCACTTGCCCTTGCTCTGCGTGATGGTGCTGGCGAAATCTTGAACACGTTACCACCGGAAGAATTACTAGACTACCATCGGCTAGTAAAAAGATTAGAGATGCGATACGGCCAAGCACATCTGACGGCTGTGTACCATGTGCAGTTAAAGAACCGACGCCAGAAGACAAGTGAAAGTCTTCAGGAATACGAGGCGGACATTGCTCGGTTAGTCCGGCTCGCCTATCCAGGTACGGCTGATGATACACTGGAAAGATTGGCCGTCGACGCATTTATTGACGGACTTAAGGACGACGAAATACAACAGCGACTCCGACTGGACCGGCCGAGGACTTTGATTGACACATTGGCCCGCGCACTGGAATACGACGTCGTCAAACAGGCGTCACAACGACAATGTCAAGTGCGGGAATTAAAAGAGGAGTCAGCCGGTCGGGACGAAGATAAACTGGAAGAGATGGTCCGCCGAATAATGACCAAAATAGAAAGGAAGCCCAAACAAATCAGGTGCTGGAACTGTGGAAAGTTAGGCCACGTGAGAAGCAGCTGTAAGAGCGAAAGATCTGCTCCTCAAGAAGATAAGCCTCGCATACAGGAAAACTAGTCAGGGTCGACGCGGCGGGGCAAACTTCGATCCCGGAGCAAGAAGCCCCCGGTCTAGTTGCACTGACAAAAACCATGAAAGGCAGAGCTGACAGCTTTTTTCTTACGGGACTAATGGGAAGCGGTGTTCGTTCCTATTGGATACCGGAGCAAGCAGGACAATTATACGAGCCAACGTGATGACTACAAGTAAGCTTCAACTGACTCAATGGAAGCTACGTACGGCCACCGGAGAAATGGTCAATGTCCATGGTGAAAGCTACGTCAAGATCCGCATAGGAAAGACCTCCTTCCGACACTGCGCTCTTGTAGCCGAAATTGAAGACAACGTCATTCTGGGCTTGGACGTGCTTCGGAAATACGATTTTTGCCTGAGTTTCCAAAGAAAAGTCGTGAGCTTAAACGGAGGACTTCAAACTAACTACTCAGGACACTGTAACATCTCAAATCAAAAAGCTACAAACAAGAACGGAAGACGCGCAACGCCTACCAGAAGCCTTGACGAAATTGCGCCAGGAAGCAGGAGGCAAATGTAATCTTAACCAACGATGCCAAATAGAAGGATTACTAAAAGAATACCAAGACGTCTTTGAAGTAGAAGGTGGCAAGAAGGGACGTACCAACGCTGTCCTGCACAAAATAAATACTGGCGAAGCCCAACCCATCCGTCAGCGACCCAGGAGACTACCACTGGCCAAGAGAGAAGAAGCTGAAAACATCATAAGCGAAATGCAAAGGGACGGGGTAATAGAACCATCCACTAGCCCCTGGACATCGCCGGTAGTTCTGGTAAAGAAAAAGGATGGCTCGACACGCTTCTGTGTGGACTACCGCCAATTAAATAATGTGACGAAGAAAGACAGCTACCCATTACCACGAATCGATGACACCCTGGATACACTGTCAGGGTCGACCATATTTTCCACCTTAGACCTCAAGAGCGGATACTGGCAAGTGGCTTTGGACAGAGATGCCAAAGAGAAGACAGCGTTTTCCATTGGAACGGGGCTGTGGCAGTTCAAGGTGATGCCGTTCGGGTTGTGCAACGCACCAGCCACCTTTGAGCGACTGATGGAAACAGTCTTGGTTGGCTTAATTGGGAAGACTTGCCTGGTATACCTCGACGACATCATCGTAGTCGGGAAGGACTTCACCGACCATCTGAAAAATTTGGAGGAAGTTTTCCGAAGACTTCGTGATGTCCACCTAAAACTGAGCCCCAAGAAATGCCAGCTATTCCAAGAGACCGTCAACTACCTGGGGCATGTAGTATCCGAAGACGGCGTTTCAGTCGACCCACAGAAAATAAAGGCCGTGCAAGAGTGGCCTGTACCTGCTGACGTCCATCAAGTCAGAAGCTTCCTTGGGCTCTGCACCTACTATAGACGTTTTGTTCCCGGATTTGCTAAAATTGCTAAGCCTCTGACTCGACTCACAGAAGAGAGTAGACTATTTTGTTGGGAGCAAGACTGCCAAGCTGCCTTTGAAGAACTAAAGAAAACCCTCTCGTCTACACCTGTGTTGAGCTATCCCCTACCAACTGGAAAGTTTGTCCTGGACACCGACGCTAGCAACATTGGAATTGGCGCGGTTCTGTCACAAATACAGAATGGTGAAGAAAAAGTGATCGGCTACTTCAGCAGAACTCTATCCAAACCAGAACGGAATTACTGCGTAACCAGGCGCGAATTGTTAGCTGTAGTAAAAAGCGTGGAGCATTTCTACAAATACCTCTACGGCAGAAAGTTCTTGCTACGAACCGACCATGCCGCGTTGAAATGGCTGCTGAATTTTAAGAACCCCGAGGGCCAAGTAGCCAGATGGATAGAGAAGCTGCAAGAGTACGACTTTGACATAGAACACCGAGCGGGAAGTAGCCATAAAAACGCCGACGCCTTATCCAGAAGACCTTGCCTGGATAATTGTAAACACTGTCAACGCGTCGAAGAACACGAAGAGGTCAGGAGGATTACTATCGTGGACGAGCAGTGGCAGCCAGACAACATTAAGGCAGAACAACATTCCGACGTGCTCTTAAAACCGTTCCTGGATTGGAAGAAAGAAGGCAGAAGACCGACCTGGCAGGAAGTGGCTGCCAAGTCAACAGAAGTAAAATCTTTGTGGGCTCAATGGGATTCCATTAAAGAAGAGGATGGTCTCCTACAGCGCGTGGTCGAGAACCAAGATGGCACCGAAAGCAGACGTCAGCTAGTGATACCGAGAAGCTTGGTAAAGGAAGTCCTGCAGTGCCTCCATGACGACCCTTCAGGAGGACATTTTGGTATAAAGAAGACCCTTGGCAAAGTACGAGAACGATTTTACTGGGTCAACTGCAAGAAGGACGTGGAAGATTGGTGCAAAAGGTGCACGACGTGCGCCGCCAGTAAGGGACCTCAGAAGCGACAACGTGCTCCGATGCGGCAGTATAACGTCGGCAGCCCATTCGAGAGAATTGCCATAGATGTTGCCGGACCATTCCCAGAATCTGAAAATGGGAATAAGTACATCGTAGTGGCAATGGACTACTTTACGAAATGGATTGAAGCGTACGCCCTTCCAAACCAGACGGCAACTACAGTGGCGGAAACGCTCGTGAAAGAGTTAATCAGCCGATTCGGAGCACCACTGGAGCTGCATTCCGACCAAGGACGAAATTTTGAGTCGGCCATATTCCAAGATATTTGTAAGATATTGGGCATTCATAAGACTCGAACTACAGCCCTACATCCCCAATCAGACGGCATGGTAGAACGAATGAACAGGACCATTAACAAGTACCTGTCCAAAATGGTCTCCAAACATCAGCGAGACTGGGATCGTTATCTGCCATTGTTCTTTTTGGCATACCGATCTTCCATACATGAAACCACTGGACAAACACCAGCCAGGGTACTGTTCGGTCGAGAGTTGCGACTACCATGCGACTTAAAGTTCGGATGCAAACCTGGCGAAGACGTGGCTGGAGAAGATTACGTCAGTGAACTCCGAAGACGATTGGACGACATCCATAACGAGATACGTTCCCATATGCAGATAGCTAGTGACCGGATGAAGGACGCATATGACATTAAGGCCACTGATGGAGGATTCCATGAAGAAGATTTGGTGTGGCTTTATAATCCGAAGCGTCAAAGGGGTCTTTCGCCGAAGCTGCAACAAGATTGGGAAGGTCCGTATAAAGGTTTTCAAACGAATCAATGACGTAATCTACCGAATTAGACGTACTCCCAATGGAAAACCAAGAGTAGTCCACTTCAACCGACTGGCTCCATATGCTGGGGACAACCACGAAGAAGCTCAAGTTAGAGTTGTGCAGGCTCGATCGCCAGAGCCCCAGTACGAAGAATTTATGGCCGAACAGAGCTTACACCGTAAAGCCCGATTTGGAGTCACCACCGAACTTCAGCAGGACTTATTCACCGTCCCGAAGGAATACTCGCTGGCCCATTGTGTGGCAAGGGATTTGGACATGAGCCGTGGGATTGCCACGGTCTTTCGGAAGAAGTTTGGGCGACTACCGATGTTACTCGACCAGGTCAAAAATGGAAGAAAAGTATTGCAGTTACTCGATGGGACCCAATCCATCTTCTATCTAGTCACCAAAAGCAAGTCGTCGGAGAAGCCTACCTACCACTCCTTATGGGACTCCCTTATAAAACTAAGAGAGCAATTGCTACCCGCCAACATCCTGAAGCTAGCAATACCGAGGATCGGATGTGGACTCGATGGGCTGGATTGGAGGGTGGTCAGAAACATGCTGGAGGTTTTGTTCCGATACACTGGTATAGAAATCTTGGTGTGCGCCGGAAATCCACGACGAGGACCGTCACCATTGAAGACTGTTGACTGCCATTTCCACTTGACAACCGGATGCCGAAACGGATCCACCTGCAAGTACCGGCATGATCCTCTGAAGGAACGGCAGAATGTGATCCGGGACGAATCACCCTTAAGGAGGGGGTAGTGTAGCGACCAGTGACACAGTACGTGTGTGCGATAACAATTTGTGGCATGTAATTTTTTCGCTAACATGCTTGCACCGCACACGGTACTTTTCGTGTTATCAACTTACAAGATGTAAATCATTCTCCGGTGACAAGTAACAAGTTCAATTCTGGAATAATCGAGGACTTTCTAACTATTACTCATCATTCGGGAATACACAGGATTTCTTCGAGTTCCTGTCTAGAAAGTTCGAAAGGTGTATATATAGTGATCATCCTTGGACCGATACACAGTTAGTTGAAGAAAGCATCAGTGCGCGAATTAAAACCGATAATAGACAAAGTGATATAAATAAATTGTAATATAAATAAGTGAATTGTTGTGATATAAACGGTAGTTCTAAGTTAGTGTTTAAGTGTTATAAATAGTGTTAAATAAATAATTGTTTAAATAAATAGTTTAACTAGAAAATTCGTTACATTATAAATAGGAAAATTAATAGAAATTACAAATTTACATACAAATGTAACAACTACAGAAATAATTAATTGGTGTTTCACGTTTCACGTTATCCTTTACTTCAGGTTAAAGTTGTTTTGGTGATATGCAATGTTTTATAAATTAAAGATCAATACGTCTGAAAATATAAAACAAACCATTTTTGAGACCTGCCTATTCTATTGATGAATAAATAAACTGTAATTATTTTCTATGTGATATTTTTATAAAACAATCGTATAGTAAGAAAACACTTACCGAAAGTATTAGGCAATGAACTGTTTCTTTGTATTAATTTGTGTCTGCATACCTTTTCCATTTTTGTATTCTTTCCTTTTTTTTTCAAATGATAATGAGTATCAGGTTTTCACATATTTTCACGTTTTTAAATCGAAATAATATTTGCCTGCACGCGGCACACTTGCACTTATATTTACGTTCGTACGGATTTCCCTAATCTATGGATTTCCCCTTTAGCGTTTAACATCTAGCTTAACAGCATTCTTTGTTAAGCAACCCACTCTACGACTTTTAAATCGCCATCTATTGCGTGGGCACTCAACTATTTCACAAAATGACATACTGAACACTTAAGCTGTTTAATTTCATGCTGTTTTTACTGTTTTTGGCGGTAAAAATTTCGTTTAAACTTAAAACTGATTTAATTGCGATATTGGCACGAATATGATTCCTGGGGCGCCACGATTTGATAACTTTTTTAGACTAACCAAGCCAAAATAAAACAAAAATGAAGAATACAATTTTTTGATATCTCGCTTGGTTTTGGAGTTAAATTAATAGGTAGTAATCGTTTATTAATCTACTGTTGATATTATTACAGATAATAAAAAAATGGAAATACACAAGAATATGCTGCGTCGAAGTTTGAAAGTTGAAAAATCAAAGTGAAAATTTTTATGAAACAAATGCGTTTTCTTATGTAATTGGTCGTGAAAAACACGAACAAAATGGTTAAAAAATTCCAGGTACTATATTTTTCGAGATAATGAACCAAAACTGTGCATAGCACATTAAACATTTTAATCAGAGCAACCACCCCTTACCGTAACCTAAGCAAAACACCCCTTGGTGGTGCATAGCACTTTTCGGTGGTGCATAGCACTTCAAACATTTTAATCAGAGCAATAACCATTTCTTACCGTAACCTAAGCAAAACACCCCTTGGTGGTGCATAGCACTTTTCGGTGGTGCATAGCACTCTACAGTGGTGCATAGCACTTTTCGGTGGGGCATAGCACTTCAAACGTTTTAATCAGAGGAACTACCCCTTACCGTAACCTAAGCAAAACACCCCTTGGTGGTGCATAGCACTCTAAACATTTTAATCACATTCTGGATAACGCCAAATGATCTGCATAACTATTATACTTACATTTTTCAACGTTTTAAATCGATCGATCATCATTTTATCAATTAAATGATTTTTTTTCACATTTTTGGTTCAATATCTCGAAAAATATAGTACCTGGAATTTTTAAACCATTTTTTTCGTGTTTTTCACGGCCAATTACATAACAAAACACGCCTGTTTCATAAAAATGTTCAGTTTGATTTTTCAACTTTCGATAACTCGAAAACCAAGCGAGTAGGAAATTTTTTACTATTTTTCCCGTACTCAGCCACCCCGACTACGTCTAAAAAAGTTGTCAAATCGTGGCGCCCCAGAAATCATACTTTCCCCGCGATATTTTTTTAACAAAACAGTTTATGTTAATTATATATGACATGAATACCCTATTCGGCAACAGCGTCATCAAAATCTTTTGTGAATAAAACTGTGGCCGTGTTTGTTTAAGGATAAATGAAAACTACCTATATATCTCTGATCTATGGTTGAGATCATAGATTAGAGTTGGTTCAGTTGAAACGTTCCCGGATGTTCCCATTACATGAGGTTAGCTGTAAACAGTTTCCAATAGAGTTAAGAATCTATGTCATGTCTATGCCTCTATGGTATATTTTTGTTGTTCGAGACAGTTGTAAACCACCCAATCGATTTATAAAATAATAATTAATTACTAGATTAGTTTCGTTTTTTAATTCAACTTTCATCATAATTATTACAGGTAAAATTTAAAAACTTGTTTTGCCATATTTTTGATTTTGCTTGTATAAATTGTAAGCTTAATAAATTTGTAATATTTTAACTTGTATTGAAATTCATATTCTAAACAATTATTTACTTTTACTGTTGTAGTAATATTTTAATACGATTTGTTATTTAAGGGAGTTAGGTAAATAAAAAAATCAAAGGATTTGACCATTTATACAACAGAAAATGGCTCTTCCTTCAAATTATAGACAAGCTGCAGTTTCAATACCTGGACCTCAAACTCCAAATCGTAAGAGTTTTATAAGTTGTAAATTACTCATATTGTTATGCTTTTGAATGATTCTTTTACATTTAATTTTACAGCTTCTTTATTATACAGATTAATTATTTTAATTATTTATTTATTTTCAATAGCTTGCACAGCATGAATATGTAATAAAAGAAGTGAATTCTAATATCAATTAACTGTTACAGTTTGGTTATATTTTACTATTATGCATCAAAGTAATTAGTTTTATTGTTATAGTGCATGCTACAAACAGTTGGTAATTGGTAATATATATTATTTTTTTATAGAGACAAACTCTATAATGAACTTCTATTTAACAAAAAATCATTTAAAATGTAGAAATTATTTGACATTGATTGGTTTATGGTGTTTTCTATTTATTGCTGCACTCATTGTAACACGCCAAATCTCAATTGCCAACCAATGCCTAGATCACTTAGAAGGCAAAAACCATTGGTTTAATGAGAGATGTCAGTTTTACTTAGTGGAAAACCATAATTAAAATACACGAGTTTTAGATTCTTATAAAAATGTTTATTATGTAAATGGAACACTTGTTTGGGTATTTATGACATTTTCTTGATATTTAAATTAAGATTACCTAATAAACATTTTTGTAGTGCGTTTTTATGTTTTATTTATTATTGTTTTACATAATACAGTTTTACGATTATGTGTTATTTTCGTCCTCGTCATTTAAATAAAACTCTCAATAAACTAGTAAAACACTTGATCCCTGCTTCGTTATATAGAGTTTGCACTTTAGATCTAAATTGTTTTACGTAAAAATATATTTATTTGGCCTATATGGCGATATACATATTACATGAATATTTATGATCCTTTAGACATAATTCCTTTCATTATTTGACTACTTATAGTGACTATATGAAATTTATTTTAATCAGCATGAAATTAAATAATTAAAGTTATGCCATACCATGGTTTGTAATTGTCTCTGTCAATTTATATATTTGTATTAGGTATAATTAAAAGTAAAATATTTTGAATTACAAACTACGGATCTTTTGTAGACTAGTGCTCATGATTTGCTTTGTTTGTGTTTGTTGTTCAGATTTACTGTCCACAGGTTCCCCAATGACCTTCAACATACTCAAAGGTAATGCAACTTTTTTTGTTTTATGAAGACTATTAGGTAGTTTTGTTTGGCTTATAGTCTTAGCATCTTCCATAGTAGAATGTATAAAAATTGTAACCTTATAAAATTGGTGTTTATTTTAAAAATGTTTTATACTATATATTACAATTCAAACTAAAGGAGAAAATATACAATTAATAATTGTGAATTTTTTATTTTGAATACTTTAAATGAACATAGTTTTGTAAAGTCTCAATTTAACAATTCACAGTTTTGTTTTCATATAAACGTTCACAATTTTATTATTTTCTGTCACAGAAAGACTTCGTGCATCTGGAGGATCAAGTACCAGCAACAAAGTAAGTGTTTTATATTAATTGTTCATTATAATAACAATAACATGTTTTGCATTACTTAAAATTTACTTTTATTTGATTAAAAAAATTCTAATAAAATAAAATAAGACAAAATGGTTATGTTTCACTCTTTTATTAGTCTACTCGACAAATTTGTTTCGGTAGTAACTACCATTATCAAGAGTATTACATTACATTACTAAAGTTTTACCAAGATGTTTACAAACTTATAGGTACCGTTTTTAGTGACCATCTATATAGGAGGAGCATAACCATCTTGTCTTATTTTATTTTATTAGATTTTTTTATAAAAATGTTTCACAATAACATCATCGAAGGAAGTTTAAATATTATTTTGTTTAATCTACTTCTGTTTAATTACCTACATATATTGTGTAAATGTTATATGTTCATGTAAAACCTTAGTTTCTTATATTTTACATGTACCTACATTTAGTTTAAAGCTAGGCATTACGTTAGCTATTTTAGTTCTGGAACAGCATAAATGTTTTAAATAAGAAATTGGTTTGGCATTTACTTGGTGAAAGTTGTACATACTGAAGAATGTAATAAAAGGCACAAAAACTTTTCACAAATATATTTAATAATTACACGACTAGTTTCGCTATGATATAGCTTTTTCAAGTGTTGGTATTGTACAAACTTAATTGACAGAGTTGTTGCTTATATCTAGTTCTATTGCTAAGGGAGGGGATTGATTTTTGAACAAATTCAAAAGAGGTGAACAACTTAAATCTAGCTGATCATTCAATAATAAATTAAGATTACAATTTTTTATTTTATTTATTTCTAGTGATTCTAATACATTTAGTTTTCCACCTTCTCCTAAAATATGTAAAAATCTTAATTCTGCATTAAATAAATGATTTTCTGTTGATAAATGATTTGCATAATTGTAATTTTGTTTTTGAAGCTTTTTAGATGTTCCGAAATTCTTGTATTGAGAGATCTACCTGTTTGTCCGATATAACAATTATCGCAGGAACCACATATCAATTTGCAAATACCTGACTGTTTTGTTTTTTTTTTTACATATTTTAGGAAAAGGTGGAAAACTAAATGTATTAGAATCACTAGATATAAATAAAATAAAAAATTGTAATCCTAATTTTTTATTGAATGACCAGCTAGATTTAAGTAGTTCACCTCTTTTGAATTTGTTCAAAAATCAACCCCCTCCCTTAGCAATTGAACTAGATATAAGCAACTCTGTAAATTAAGTTTGTACAATACCAACACTTGAAAAAGCTATATCGTAGCGAAACTAGTGTAATTATTAAATATATTTGTGAAAAGTTTTTGTGCCTTTTATTACATTCTTCAATAAATGTTTTAAAACCCAAATCATATTTGAATGTGTTAACAATAACAGCGGCCATGTAATGTACTTACTTTGATTGTTGTTGTTAATAGAATGAAACAAACCCTTTTGTTGCAACACCTAGTGGAAATCCGGCATTTTTACCTCAAAAAATCGGAAAAAGTGGTTCTGTAAGTTAATTTAGTTTATTTTGTATTTGCTTATAAATAACTGATAAAATGATGATGATTTAAGAATGATGCCAAAACACCCAAACCGCCCAAGGCACCCGAAAAACCTCTTATGCCATATATGAGATATAGTCGTAAAGTATGGGATACTGTAAAAGCCCAAAACCCAGATTTGAAATTATGGGAAATCGGAAAAATAATTGGACAAATGTGGCGCGATCTGCCGGAAAGTGAAAAGCAGGAATTTGTAGAGGAATATGAAAACGAAAAGGTAATATTAGATACCAACTATATTTTTGTATGTATTATGACCATTATAATTGTATATATAACAAATAATTATGTAATATGAACAGGTCGAATATGAAAAAACATTGAAAACATATCACAACTCTCCTGCTTATTTAGCCTATGTTGCCGCTAAGAATAGAGGAAAATCATGTAAGTCCAATTGATTTTATAGGGGGAAATCGTAGTAAGTAAATGTGAAAATTTTTAGCCACTCAAGGAAGTGATGAAAGGGACACTCATGAACGTAACAGTAGTTCATCCAAGCAAGCAGCAGCTGATAGAAGAATTGAGATTCAACCAGCGGAAGATGAGGATGGTATGTATTCAAATTATATTACTATCTTCCTGATATCGATATTTGAACTATCAAATTAATATGAACTTATTCATTTAATAAACAGTTTATTATACAAAACTTCAACGTTTCACCCTTTGACTGAAGGCCTGTTTAAAGGAAACTGTTGTATCAAACATTTGAGATGAACTTATATTTTCCTATTCAATGAATTGTTAAATTTAAAAATGTAATCAATAAAAAAATCCTTCAAATCATATAAAAATAATTAAAATAATTGTGCTGTTTGAATATTTTTGTGATAATTTCAATTCGTTAAAAAAATTATAACAAGAGCAATGCTTGTAAGAAAATATTTTGAATTATTAGTTTTTAATTTACGTAATAATTAATTGAAAATGAAAAGATGGTTTCGTACATTTGATTCGGCGATTTCTTAGAAAAAGGGAAAGTTTTGAAATTGTACCTAATAAACTTGTTTTTTCATTTGAATAAGTTCACATTCTATTAAGTTTGTGGTTCAAATATTTAGTTGCATTTAGGAGGTTTGGGTTAGGGAAATTTGACTATAAAAACATAGAAATAAACATCATTAAATTGATTTTAGATCAAGATGACGGATATTCAGTGAAACATGTTGCTTATGCTCGATATATACGTAATCATAGATTGATTAACGATATCTTCTCGGATACTGTGGTACCCGATGTTCGATCAGTAGTGACGACATCCCGTATGCAAGTACTCAAACGTCAAGTTCAATCTCTCACAATGCATCAAAAAAAACTTGAAGCAGAATTACAACAAATAGAAGAAAAATTTGAAGCGAAAAAAAGAAAATTTGTAGAAAGCAGTGAACAATTTCAAGAAGAGTTAAAGAAGGTAAAAATGGAATTTGTAGATTATAGTCATTATTTTCCCCTTTATTTATTTCTACAATAAACAGAGGTATTGTTGAAATGTTCTTGAAGATCATATTTAATTGTTTTTATTTTTAAGAGGTTGTTATCAGAACTAATTTTTTATTACTTCACTTTTTTACTAACATTTGCAATGTAATGTAACGTATGAAAAGGTTGCTTCTATTAATAAGATTTATATTTATTTATTTTATTTCTTCAAGTATACACCAGCATAAGCCCATTTAATACAAAATTATGGTAGGTGTAATAATTTTATACGTTAAAGCATTGATAAAAGTAGTTACGTAGGTAAATGCAATTAGATAAAATTATAGATGTAGAGAAAAAAAAACGTAAACTATGAACTGGAGGTTAAGCATTATAACTTTTTAAGAAAGAATTCTTTGGCTCTCATCTTAAACTTATGATGTGAGTCGGTAAACCAACCTTCCGTTAGGCCATTGTCACTTTTGGATAGAATTATATTAATTAAGGACTTATTTACTAATGCTGGGTTGAAGTTGAAAACCTGACTTCGTGGTCGCAGCTCTCCGGGGTGGTGTGTATAAATTCATTTTGCCTACGAGTTTAGTTCAGTTCATATAAAAATTCACGACCCTCATAATAACTCAAATCTAAACTTGATATTTTTAGTGCAAAATATTTAACTTAATTTGCTTCGGATTTTGGTGTAACAATCTTAAATAACAACAATCCATTTAATTTAAATTCAATGAATAAGTAATAAGGCATAAATAGGGTAAAATAATAAATAATTTTTTTTTCTCAAATCAATTATGATTTGCCCGTTTTCGTTTTCAGCATTGTAAACCTGCTGTTGACGATGAAACATTTCAGAAAATGGTGGAAAGACAATATGATATTTTAAGAAAGGAAAGAATGAAAGTACTAGAAGAACACAAACCAAAGACAGAAATTGTTTCATCAGAACAACAATTACACAATAATGAAGTTAATCGAGAAAGTGAATATAAACAGAAAACTCATCAACATGTGAATATAAAAAAATTATAAAAGAGGGGCTTTTTTTAAAGCTTTTATTTCAGGAACAAACAAGTGGAGAGCAAACAAAAGAAACTAGATGTACCTTTCAAGTCGGACATGTAACAAATGGAATTACTTCGCAGGAAACAAAGCTTATGGAAACATCAACAGCACCATCTAAAAATGAATATGGCTGTAACTTATCAGTTTCGTCTTCCAATAATCAACATACACAAGACCAACAAACAACTTCTCACGTGTCCCTACAATCTTCTCAACCGCAACCTCAGCAAGTTCAAAATAATGAACAACCATCTTCTATTTTGAACCATTCACAAGCTTCTAATCAGCCACAAACTCATCCACATCCTCATCAGCAACAACCTTCTCAGCCCATTTCTCACGTTGCATCTTTGAGTCATCATTCTTCTTCCCTGCAAACCCATACTCAATCTCCACAGCATAATATCAATACCGCTCAAACACCGACAGTACATCACCACCCAGGACCAGGTGGGATTCCCCCTCAAATTAATGCACCTCCACCTAGTTCAGGAACTATTTTACCGCCGCCTTCTATCGGTCACAATATACCTTCTCATATGACACCTGTACACAGTATGCCGCATTCAACAGGTCCTACACCACCTAATCAACCTCCGACTATAATGCCGTACCAACAGTATCCGAATAATAATCCGCAGTCAGTTCCGTTGCCACCAAGACCACCGCATCATACCTACAGTTATCCTCAACAACAGGGATACCATCAAGGTTATCCTCAATATCCTCCTCATCCATACTATCAGCCTTATCCGCAATATCCACCTCACATGGGACGACCACATCCGTACTCGCACTCAGCTCCGATGGATGGACAACACCCGCCACCCACAACTATGGGCGAGGTACATCCCTTGCCCTTGTACGGGCCACCACCAGGCACAGATAGTGAGAGAAGTATTACAGAAGACATTGGTCCCAACAGTGGACATCAACATTGCGAGGGAATTCAAGGAGCTCAAATAGATGAGAGTAAGACATTTTCAATTTATTTGCAAAGAATGATTGAAAGAATAAATAACAAATAACAACTGACTAAAAGAATGTTATTTATTAATATTCTTTGCCAGTAACTCACTGGTTAACTTAGGATAGTACAAATACACTGTTAAACAAACAAAAGTAGGTTACAAAACTTTATTGAAATTTGCAATAATTACCATTCTTTCACTTAAAGAAGATATATCGAATTAATTATTGTGAATTTCAATAAAGATTTGTAACTTACTTTGTGTTTGTTTTTTGAAATGGGACTTAAAATTATATAAATACAATAATAAAAAATTAAGTCATCAATATCGTACAAGAAAACGACACATTTGAAATAATGCAAGACTGAACGCATTTTAAAGTGTTGAAGTGTAATTGGAATAAATACTTCAGTTTTGATACTTCCTTTACTGCGGTTCCCATTTCATATAAAACATTGACGCGAAAATAATTTACACCAAACGTGGATACATATTTTGCTAGCTTACGTTGTTTATTTTCGATGGGGGATTCAACGCCTTCGTAATTACATTATTTATAGTTTGAGATTTTCAGAACTATTCAAGATTTTTGCATAACGAGGAAAAAACTATAAAAAATCTATTTATATTTTATAAAGTAATAGCAATATTGATAATATAGAAAAATATTCGTTTTTCTATTCAAAATATTGTTTTTTGCAGAAAAATTTGAAAACCAGCAAGAAAAGGACAAGAAGGATGGGGAATAAGTAATAGATAAATAATGTTTATTTTGTATAATTAAAAATAAAATATAATAAAATACTACATAATAATGAACACCTTATCGCAAAAATACGGTAGTCTCATTTCAATTTAGACTTGGAAAATTCAGCTACAATTGGTTTGTTATTTACTATCAATCCATTTATTTTATTTAACGCTTCTACAGCTAAATTAATATCTAAAATACAAAATTATTAATTTTACTGCGTGTAAGTTGCTGTCTGGTTGTACTCACTTGGAAATTCCACAAAAGCTTGTCCTCTCATTTTTCCCTTCATTAATTTTAAAGTAATTTCACTGCATGGAAGGATATTCTTAAAAATATTAAATAAAACGTGTTCCGACGTAGTTTTCGCCAGATTTTTCAGGTACAGTTTCTACGAGAAAATAAATGGATCAGGGTGTAGCACCTCTTTTTATTATTTATTTATTTAATATACATTACGGGCGATGCCCAATACAGAGAAAAATGATGTAAATTATAAAATTTATAGATTTCTTGTAAGTAAAATATAATGGTATCACAGCACGAGTGTACAGAAGGAACAATACGAAATCTAAAAAATCAAAAATTCGCTACGCAGAAACTGAAAGTTTGCGGTTTAAAACGGTTGTATTCCGAGATTTCAGTAATAGACTTAGGAGCTGAGTTCCAAAGTCGTACTAATCTAAATATAGTAGAATTGTAGGTAGTTATTTCTTGTATCCCACTCTTGTATTGATCTCGGGTTTCTAAGGGGATAAGAAATACTACGTCTAGCGAATAATGACTGTAATAGTGTGCTATTTAAGATCTTATTATGTATATTAAAAGCCAATTAATAATCTTGAATACGATGAATAATACTGATTTTTAAAAGGGAAAAACGAGATTCGTGAGGTAAGTAGTTATGATCAAAAGGATGCATGGGGTTATTAGACTTGTAACAGAGAAAGCGAATGAAGCGGTGTTGGACAGATTCAATTTGATTAATTTATGTAAGAATGTGAGGTGACCAGATAGGAGAACAATATAGCAAATGCGGGATGACTAAAGTTTTATACAGGTGAATGAGGGTGTTTTCATTGTTGAAATCACTGGTAACACTGAGAATGAATCCAACTAATCGGCTCGCCTTGGAGCATATATAGTCAATGTGATTTTGAAATGTCAGTTTGGGATCGAGGAAAACGCCTAGGTCCTTAACACAGTACGAGCGGTGTAAGATTTGATTGCCACAAGAGTAAGGAAAGACCAATGGTTCGCAACGAGAGAAAGAGACAACTGAGTATTTGGAGATGTTTATTGGTAGGCAGTTCTCCAGAGACCACTGTTCCAAGGCGTCGATATCGTTCTGAAGCGTAGTATGATCAAGGTCGGATGCGATTCTGCGAAATATTTTAACATCATCGGCAAAGGCGAGGATGAACCGGTGATATTCAATGTCGGGTTTAAAGGCCGTCGTCGATTGGAATTTCTTCCTAACGTTTCGCTAGCACGAGTGGCGAGCTTCTTCAGAGGTCCTTCCATCTTCTTCTGGCCGCGAAAGCCTTTACCAATTTGTTAAAGGCGAGGATGTTGGATCTTATGGAGTCCGGCAGGTCGTTTAAGTAGGCTAAGAATAAAAGAGGGCCCAGGTGCGATCCCTGTGGGATACCAGAGAGCATTTGGATAGGTAAAGAACGATCCTCCCTGACCTTGACCACGAGCGAGCGATCCGTCAGAAAGAAGCCGATCCACCGCAACAGGAACCCCTTGATGCCCATACCTTCCAGTTTATGCAATAGCAATGTATGATCCAACGAGTCGAAAGCATGAGAAAAATCGACAAAAACAGCATCGATCTGACCACGAGTCTCAAAAGTTTCAAATATGAAATTTGAAAATGTCAAGAGATTTGATGCAGTGGATCGGCCCGATAGGAAACCGTGCTGAAAAATTATTATGATCACTAACACAACCGAAAAAATTCTGAAAAATTTCGAATGAAAGTATGTAACAAAATAGTTGAATAATGAATCAAAGTTAAATTTATTTTTAGGTTTAAATATTGTCGGCAAATAATTCTTTCTGAACATTGTGGTATGGGTCATTGTCCATAACCATAACTGACTTAGGGAGAAGTTTTTCTTCCACTCACTTTCCGTAATTGTTATAGTTCATGTCATCATGATGTCGCCTATTTTTAGGCCTGACTTGAACATCAGGTCGGCGTTTTGTACTAATCCCATCTTGCCACCAGCATGAACTATAATAAGTCAATTCCCTTTTGGTCGCAGAAGGCCTTCTGATGAGGTATCATCAATGATTTTTTTACAGTACCTATGATTTGTATTGATTTACGTCTCTCTGTCCAACGGAAAGCTTTTGTGTTCTTTAAAAATGTAACTGACAAATGACGAATTTCTGCTCTCAGTTTCCTATTGGGTTTGGTTTTTCTCCATCGTTTCTTAGTACTCTCCAGATACCTTTTGAACCGTCATACCCCGTATCTCCTTGGTATTTGTGGTGAATTCTTTTTAATGTTAGAATTACCTTTTCACTAAGGTAACAATTATTTACCGTTCTTCTTAAAACATTCTTGTCAAACTGGTCGTTAGTTGGTTTTAGGGCCAGTTGTTTGTTATTAAACGGTTTCAGAAATAATCTGCATTTACCTTCGTGTATTTTTTTCCTCTCTGCAGTAACCCTTATTATCGTTAATAAACTTAATCCGGTGGCTGCCGCCACACTTTCTTAAACTTTTTCTAAAGTATAATAAAACTTTTTTTGTCCGCGTACATAAATTGCAGTACATTAACCACGATTTTATTGTACTGAATAGTTAACGCTTGTTTTCGATTTTCGCTGTTCTCCATTTTAGTTCAAAATTTGCAAACTGTAGTGTACACTGGACTGTTTTTCACTCGACGATCGGTGGTAATATGAGCTCCGTAAATTAAATATATATATATATATATATATAAATTATAATACACTAAGAATTAATTAGGTTATGGCGAGTCTAGGTTACTCTCATTTAAATTGGATCAAACTAATTAAAGACATAATGGACGATGTTTTTTACTTAGATTAACTAATTAAAGATAAAAGGACGAAGTGTTTTTTATTTGTATTTTTTTGTATAAATAAGTACGATTACGTACCAACAATATTTAAACGTAAAAATAAATTTAACTTTGATTCATAGCTTTAATGGAAATGGGTAAATAATTTGTATTACATATTTTGATTCTCAGAATTGAAATTTTCTTCGTTCATTGATATCTTCAATTAACTCTATTAGTAAATCATTCAAATAAAACATTGCATTATTTAGATAGATAAACATAAGTATATCAAATACCTTTGATTGTATTCCTAAATTGTAGTTTTTAAATTTTGGGATACTTTGTATTGCTTTTATGTCTAGTTTTTTAAGACATTCATTTTTTATTTCATTTGTTTGATTTATCTTTATTATCTTTTCATCCATAATTGTAAAGTATTTTGTATTTTTACAAGTATATTCCTTCTCGAAGGTTTTATCCAACCTGTATTCAGTACTTTGTTCTTTTACATCCCATTTGCAATTTTTATGTGATATATTAATCTTCGAATTTTCAGGAATTGGTATTTGGCAATTTTGTTTAGAACAAACATTTAACCGTTTTTGCAATTTTCTTGCCTTTCTTCTGATTTTATTAGTTTCCAGTAAAGAAGATTTTAAATTATTTGTTATTTTATTGTTTATTTTCTGTATCTCTTTCATTGGCTCTGAAATTTCATCTTCTTGTTTATTATTGATAAAAAACATAAGCAACTTAGTTTCCAGGCTGTTTGGTTTTATGGATACGACTTCTTCTTTTACTAATTTCCTCATTGTTAAATTAAAACTGTAATTAAAAATAAATATTGAATCGACTAGGCATTCACATTTTTTCATCGTAAGTTTACACAACGTTATTATCATAATTATAATTTCAATAACCAAAAATAAATTAATTATTAGTAGGCAAACAGAAGTAAGTAAAACAGAACAAGCATTTATTCAAAATAAACAATTACATCTGCAAAAGAATAATACTAATTAGAAACAGAAGCTAATATAGCAAGTGAATGTGGAAACAAAGGAAACGGGATGCAAACAAGCTCTAAATACTTTTCAATAACAAAGTTATCTTCTCCACAGACTGAAGGAGGTAACTTCATTATTCTTATCATCACCACTCACGGAATGCATTTTCTTCAAATTCAGCAAATTAAAGCAATACCTTGTAGATTTAATTTTAACAATGCATTTTTAACATTAGTGGTTTTTTTAAATCTTTAGAGAAAAAGACCATTTCACCGGCAAATAATCCCACCAATTTACTCATGAGTAGTAAAAATGATAGCCCAAAACTAGTCTTTTTAGAATAACACAGTATTCAATAGTTACTACTAAATAAACCTTTATAGACAGTAGAGCCACAAAACATTAACAGTTTTAATTTTAGCATACTTACTTTGATTCAAATAGTAGTGAATAATCTCTTATCATATCTTCTATTTTTTCTAATCTTTCCTGCATAACATTGTAATTCAGATTTTTACGTGTTTCTTGTAATCTATGAACATTATTATCTAAATAAATACCAATATCTGTCTCTGTTAAACCAGCAGATTTTAGTTTTCCAATTAATTCGGTTAAATTTATATGTTCCTTAAATTCCTTTAACGTAGATATTCCAGTATTTTGTAGAGGAACGTCCTCATAACCGGGCAAAAAACTCTTGTAATTTGATAGCTGCCTGTTATTTAATCCATAAAATTAAAATTTGAAACTACAATGTACTTCATACCTTTCTTACTCCTGTAAACTAGTTTTCACATTTTGTTGTTTAATTGCTAAATTCTTAACGAAAATATCTCCTTCTGAAATTAATTTTTTGTTTGGTGGTTGACCCTCTTCAAATTGACATTTGCCATATTTTAACATTCTTTAAATAATTTACAATTCTAGATAACGATCACAAGCTCACAATAACAATAATATTTATTGAATAATTACGATGAATTATTTGTGCAAAACTTTTGAGCTAACCACTTTGTACAGGATCTATGAATAATAATGATCACATAGATAAGTAAAGTAAAGGTAGAATATATATCTATAGTATAATATAATAATATATATCTCTTATCTATGAATGATCATGTTGGATCATATGATGAATGATCTATTATTATTTGATCATATCCATAGATTATTTATTTATTTATTGATAACTGTTGATAACATACAATTCTCATCGAGAGGGGGCTATTGTGTCCCTTCTCATTCTAGAGGTATGAGGATGGAAATATAGTATGAAAACTTATCCTATCTTAACCTAAATCACAGTATACCTCTAACCAGTAGGGACAAACAGCGTCGGCACCTTTGAAGTAATAGGTTCAAAATGGGTGACCTTGAACAGCGTCCGCCATGTTCTAAGTGGGTACAATAGACGGTTAAAGAACGCGGGAATTTAAATTTGACTTGAAACCAATAAGAATGTGTTTAGTCTTACAAATGGAGTAAGAGAATTTTGCAAAATGTAAAAAGTTGTATATACATTGTCAAAACATGAAAATATGTATTAAACAAATAAGTGTTGGAGAAAAAAGAAAAGGTATTTATATTTACATAAAAAATAAGGCTACCTCAATGCTTTCAATCTGGAAGTCTTGGACCATAAAACATATATATTCTACGGTCTAAGTAAATAAGGTTATAAAACAGACGCTTAACCATAGAAATACGCTTAACAATGTAAACAACAATCAGCTGTGCTATAGGATGCCATGTTCTTAGTGGGTACAACTTGCGCATGACCGTACAGCTCAAAATGTGACCATGTCCCTACTGGTTAGAGGTATACTGTGCCTAAATAGACTAAGTTACTAATTTAATTAACTAACAGCCTTATTCATAGTCAGTTAGTAGTGACTACTAGCAACATAGCAAGCTACTAAGAGCGATAGACTAGGATAGATGCACGACTCGCGGTATTTTTGGGATGGACACTCAGCGCCATCCGTTGTTTGCCCCACATTAATAAGACGTTACTTGGAATATATATAAATGGAAATGACAAAGAAAACTTTCTAAACTATTGCGCCATCTATACATAAAACTATGAAGCATCATTTAAGGCGCGCATTTCAAAATTAAACCAAATTTTTAATTGTTTTATTGGAAATTGAAAAAAAAAACAAATATTATATTAACAAATTTATTAACAAAGTATAAATGCAATTATAAGTACAATTAGTACAATATACGAGTAAATAGCAAAACGTCAAATTAAAATACTTAATAAATACTAAAAAAGTAATTATGTTATTATCAAATAAAACCCAATTTGAACGTTTTAACGTATTTAGTCATATATTTTTTGTTCAGAATGAATATAATTTCAATTTGTTATAAAAAATAGGAGCCAAACGTTAAAACGTTAATAACATGTTATAAAAATGACAAAGTTCTGTTCGATAAAGTGTTGGACCAAACAAAAAATTGGGCAACATGCGAAATAATACATAAATACAATAATAAGGATAAATATAACTAATAAATAATTAAATTACCTATAATTGCTGCATTTAGCAGCAGCAAGATTAATGACTGGATCCGCGTAAGGCTTCTGGATTTTCACTCCACAGTGGTGTAAACTGCCGGGCAATGTTGTTCTGTGTGGGACAGAAAACACCCTTTCCACCCATACACGTTGCAAATGGGGTTGTTTGGGAAACTTGTACCTACAAGAATTACAACAAATAAATGTATTCTCTTGTATACTGAACATCATTTCATTGTTACCTTGGGATAATTTCCCTACATCCTTCGACGCAGCATATTGTTACGTAATTCACAATTATCACGTAATTTTCTCTCAACACTTTTTATTTAATTAACTTGAACACAACAAAGATTCAATAACTATCTCAATAACAACAATAACTCAATATCTATTTCGCTTGTCAATCGCTTTTCTTCTCTTCGAACTTATCTCTGTCACTCTCTTCTATCAAATACTGTCAAACTGTCCAACGCTGTTCCTTATATAGTAGTATGGACGTTTCTAGGCAACTCTCGAAACGTCCAGCAACTCTCGGACTTTCTGGAACGCGTCATAGGTTACTTCCACACAATTTTCGTAGTCGGCGCTTGTCAACGTCAGAATTACACATCTGTCACACTGCTCCTCTCTAGCGCTGATCGTCCCGATCAGTTTCTTCCACTGTGTATGGAGCCAACCGGTCGAGGTGTACAACTTTCATCTTCGATTTGGGGCCTCGTTGTATCCTGTAGACGACATCGTTTATCCGGGTAACCACTTTGTACGGGCCCTCCCAATTCCGTTGTAATTTAGGGCACCTTCCTTTCTTGCGAACTGGGTTATAGAGCCATACACGATCGCCCTCCCTGAATCCAGTGGAATTCGCTCGCTGATCGTAGCGGGTCTTCATCCGGTCACTTTCGAATTTAATTCTTGTTCTGACGGCTTTATGGATGGTGTTAAGCCGCTCGCGTAGTTTAGACACATAATCGTCCGTGGACAGCGAAGAATCTTCAGGTCGACCAAACATTACATCAGCAGGTAGTCTCAGTTCTTTCCCGATTAGCACGCAGGAGGGTGTCTGTCCGGTGGTCTCGTGTATGGATGTCCTATAGGCCAGAAGGAATAAGGGAATGTGGCGATCCCAGTCGGTCTGATGATCGTTCACGAACATCCTCAGGTTGTTTTCTATAGTCGCATTAAATCGCTCTACCATGCCATCAGACCGAGGATGCAACGGAGTCGTTCTAGTTTTCCTTATTCCCATCAATTCACACACTCGTTGGAATATTTCTGATTCAAAATTTCGGCCCTGGTCAGTATGAATTTCCATTGGAACTCCATATCGGCTGATCCAGTTGTTTATTATTGCCTCCGCCACGGTGGTTGCATCCTGGTTGGAGATTGCATAGGCTTCCGGCCACTTGCTGAAGTAATCCATCACAACGAGGATGTAGCGGTTGCCATCTTCAGTTCGGGGAAAGGGACCAGCGATATCCATGGCTATTCTTTCGAATGGCACTCCGACGTTATACTGGTGCATTTTTCCTCGTGTTCTGGTTCTCGGACCTTTGTTGGAAGCACATACTTCGCATCTTCTACACCAGTCTTCCACATCCAATCTAGCATTCACCCAGTAATACCGTTCACGTAGTTTCTCTAAGGTCTTCTTTACACCAAAATGTCCACCTCCAGTCCCAGCATGCAGCTCTTTTATTACTTCTTTCGTCTTTTTCTTGGGCAATACAACTTGTAATCGCTTCTTGGTCCCGTCCGGACTTTCCCAGATTCTTTTAAGGACTCCATTCTCGAGCTTTAGGGAATCCCATTGAGCCCAATAACATTTCGTCGTAGTACTCAGGGGGCTTACATCCGCCCACGTTGGTCGAGATTCTCCTGCCTCCTTCCATTTCATGATGGGTCCAAGGTCATCATCGGTTCGCTGTTCCTCAATCAACACTGTATCTTCCCAATTCTCTTGTTTCTTCACGGTGGTATGTAGGCATGGAACTTGTTCTAATCCTTCTTTTCGTTCCACAGAAGAACAATGTTTGCAATTCCGTGGGCATGGTCGTCTTGATAAGGCGTCGGCATTACCATGGTGTTTTCCTGGCCGATGTTCAATTTTGAAATTGTACTCTTGTAAACGCTGTAACCATCTGGCCACCTGTCCTTCAGGGTTTCGGAATTGCAGCAACCATTTAAGAGAAGAGTGGTCAGTTCTCAGCAGGAATTCTCGCCCATATAGATATTTGTGGAAATGTTCTATAGTTTTCACCGCGGCCAATAGTTCTCGGCGGGTCAGACAATAGTTCTTCTCGGGCTTTGACAGTGTCTTGCTAAAATATGCGATTACTCTTTCTTTGCCGTCTTGAACTTGAGAAAGAACCCCTCCAATACCCACATTGCTCGCATCGGTGTCGACTATGAATGGTTTTCCAAATTCGGGGTAAGTCAAAATCGGGGTGTTAGACAATTTATTTTTAAGAACTTGAAAAGCTTCTTGACAGGTGTTCGTCCAATCAAAAGGCACTCCATTCTCGGTAAGTCTGTGCAAGGGGCGAGCAACATCCGCAAATCCCTTCACGAATCTTCTATAGTACGAACATAATCCTAAGAAACTCCTCAATTCTTGCTGGTTCGTTGGTTGCGGCCATTTACGAACTGCCTCGGTCTTGTCAGGATCTGTACCAACGCCTTTACTTGATATGACATGGCCTAGATATTTCACTTCAGTTCTAAACAACGCACACTTTTTGGGATTTAATTTTAGTTTTGCTGCTGTGAATTTCTGAAGTACTCTGCTTAGATTGGCGAGATGGTCTTCAAACGTTCGCCCAAACACAATGACGTCATCCAAATAGGCCAAACAGATTTCCCAATTCAATCCTTGTAAAATGGTTTCCATTAATCTTTCAAAGGTAGCTCGTGCGTTGCATAGACCGAAGAGCATTACATTGAATTGCCAGAGACCGTTCCCAGTAGTAAACGCAGTCTTTTCTTTGTCTTCAGGATGTACTTCGACTTGCCAGTATCCGCTCTTTAGATCCAACGTCGAGAACCATTTAATTTCACTGGACAGACAATCTAACGTGTCGTCGATTCGTGGCAAAGGATAGCTGTCTTTATGTGTTACTTCGTTTAATCGTCGATAATCAACACAGAATCTCGTTGATCCGTCCTTCTTGCGTACCAAAACGATAGGGGAAGTCCATGGACTTTTCGATGGTTCTATTATCCCTTTCTCGCGCATGTCTTTGATCAGTGAATCGACTTCTTCTCGTTTGGCCCAGGGTACTCGTCTGGGTGCTTGTTTGATAGGTCTTGCATTTCCTGTGTTGATTCGGTGGTACGCTAAATTGGTTCTTCCATAATCGGTGTCATCAATCGCAAAGACGTTCTTATAACTTCGAATAAGGTGTTCTAGCTTTCTAGTTTCATCTTCAGTTAGATGTTCAGTTGCCTTGTTGATTAATTCTTTCAATGCTTCTGGCAGCTTCCCGGTTTCTTCCCTCTGTTCTCTCATTTGGTCCAAATGATTGATGGTAATAGCTGGTGTTCCTTTCGTAAGTTTTTGTTCAAAACCTTTCAGATTGATAACTCTGATTGGAATCATGGTCGAGCCGGTTTGTACCACAGTTCTTCCGACAAGGATAGCCTTCTGCTTCAATTCTTCGTTGTCTTGCTCTATAACTCCAGTTATTTCATAAGGGACATTGTCCTCTATTGTAATTCGGGCATCAGCTTCGGAGTGTCCCGGTAAAACTTGATCTTCAGCAACGACGACCCGTAGTGTTCGCTGATCAGTCCCATTTCTTTGTAGTGGCAGTACTTGATCTCCTATTCGTAAACATTTTGTGCCCATGTCTAGCTGGATTCGGTGTCTCTCCATGAAGTCGAGTCCCAAAATGATGTCGTCGGTGATATCGGCCACCAGCACTTGTTGGTACAGGCTTGCGTCTCCAAGACCGATCACCACTTCGCATTCTCCATGAAACGATGTTGTTTCCCCTGTCGCAGTTGTTAAGACAGCATTTATGGTTAGCGGTCGAATCCTCCATTTACCGGTTATTCGAGGGTTAACTATCGTTCTTGATGCGCCAGTATCCACTATCAGTTTTAATTTCCTGCCGTCCACAAAACCATCCACAGTAAGTGAATTACCAGTGGTTGTTTTCGATACGGAGATGATGATTGGGGCTTGGGGACGCAAAGCCGACTTTCGCCCCGTAAGGCCGGCTATTCTTAGTTTCCCTGCTTGCTTCCTTTGGCGGCTGACGTCTGTCTTCTTCCAGATGGACAGCCGCTGCTCAAGTGCCCCGTACCTCCGCAATTCCAGCAAGTAAATTCTCTCTTTCTTTTGAGACAATCGCGTGAAAGATGACCCTGTTTGTCGCAAGTCCAACAGCGTGGGCGCTCACTCATCTCTTCTTTCGGTTTTGGAGAAAACACTTCTTTAGCTATTTTTACAACTTCTTGTCGAAGTAACTCGCTGTCCTCATCAAAATTGAACCCAACCTGTCGAATTCTAACATGTCCTTTGGATGCTTGTTTGGCTGCTTCATATTCCAGTGCGTGCGATAAAGCTTCGCCTGCAGTTTTATGTCGAGACATGCGCAGGGCTTGCTGTATTTCGACATCTCGCACTCCATCGACAAACATTTGGGTGGACAGCTGGTCTGTAAAGTCTTGAGGGGCACTAGGATAAGCCAACCGCACAAGTCTTTCGACGTCCGCTTCGAATTGCTGGAGGCTTTCGCTGCTACGTTGATAGCGACTTTTTAACTGAGCCTCGTACATTTGTTGTAGGTGTTTATTACCATAGCGCATCTCCAATCGGTCCACCAGAATTTTAAAATCGTTTTGTTGCATTTCTGGTATACCTTGCAAAACGTCGAGAGCTTCCCCACGTAGCGCTATGATCAGGGCAGTGGCTTTCTCCATTTCATTCCAATCATTTGCCTTGGCAGCAGCGTCGAATTGTTTAAGATAGACTGACCAAGAGATCTTCCCATCAAATGTTGGTGGTTTTATTCTCGACATTCTTACACTTCCTTCTTCGATTTTGTGTAGTTTTGGGTACTCTTGAACATTCAGATTGGCCTTCATATCGTCTAATTCCTTTTGAAACTGTTTGTGTGCGGCCCTTACTTCCTTTAACTCTTCCTGAACTTCTACTCTTACTTCCTTTATCTCTTCTTGAACTTCTACCCTTACTTCCTTTAACTCTTCTTGAACTTCTACTCTTACTTCCTTTAACTGTTCTTTCAATCCTTCTTGCTCAATTTTTATTGCTCTCATATCTTCAATCAATTTCTCTTGACCTGCTTTAATTTCTTCCTTCATTTCTTCCTTGTCTGCTTTAATTTCTTCCTTCATTTCCACCTTCATTTCTTCCTGACCTGCCTTCATTTCTTCCTGGCCTGCCTTCATTTCTTTCTTCATTTCTTCCTGGCCTGCCTTCATTTCTTTCTTCGTTTCTTCCTGGCCTGCCTTCATTTCTTTAAGCATTTCCATCAAAAATTTCATTTGCTCCTCCATTTTTGCCGCTTGACTTCTTGTTACTGGCATAAATCCTTACTCCTGACAGCAGTTGTTACGTAATTCACAATTATCACGTAATTTTCTCTCAACACTTTTTATTTAATTAACTTGAACACAACAAAGATTCAATAACTATCTCAATAACAACAATAACTCAATATGTATTTCGCTTGTCAATCGTTTTTCTTCTCTTCGAACTTATCTCTGTCACTCTCTTCTATCAAATACTGTCAAACTGTCCAACGCTGTTCCTTATATAGTAGTATGGACGTTTCTAGGCAACTCTCGAAACGTCCAGCAACTCTCGGACTTTCTGGAACGCGTCATAGGTTACTTCCACACAATTTTCGCAGTCGGCGCTTGTCAACGTCAGAATGACACATCTGTCACAATATTCTTGTGTATTTCCATTTTTTTATTATCTGTAAAAATATCAACAGCAGATTAATAAACGATTACTACCTATTAATTTAACTAGTTTTGATTCGAAGAGCACAGTTTCTAACAAGCACTATTTCAGACTATAATTACTTATTGTAAAGCATGATTGACGTACTTAACATAGACTAGTACTTAATACATTACTTACTTTCAGGACAGGTAAAACTAGTTCTCACAAGCACTTTTAACAAAATTTTTTACGATTAAAAAATTGTAACGCCACAAACGTTTTAGCAACGTTTCCAACTAATGGGGAATTTCTCTGCTGATAACAAATTACAACAAGTGCCGTCGCGTGATCTGTTGTCGTTTCACTAAAAAGTATAAGTAATGTATGTCGGTAGCAGGCTATGAAATGTCGAGCGACAGCGCCATCTCACCTTGCCCCACATGAACAACAGATATTTTTTAAATTACTAAAATCGGTGTTACCGACATACATCACTTATACTTTTTAGTGAAACGACAACAGATCACGCGACGGCACTTGTTGTAATTTGTTATCAGCAGAGAAATTCCCCATTAGTTGGAAACGTTGCTAAAACGTTTGTGGCGTTACAATTTTTTAATCGTAAAAAAATTTGTTAAAAGTGCTAGTGAGAACTAGTTTTACCTGTCCTGAAAGTAAGTAATGTATTAAGTACTAGTCTATGTTAAGTACGTCAATCATGCTTTACAATAAGTAATTATAGTCTGAAATAGTGCTTGTTAGAAACTTTGCTCTTCGAATCAAAACTAGTTAAATTAATAGGTAGTAATCGTTTATTAATCTGCTGTTGATATTACTACAGGATGTAGGGAAATTACCCCAAGGTAACAATGAAATGATGTTCAGTATACAAGAGAATACATTTATTTGTTGTAATTCTTGTAGGTACAAGTTTCCCAAACAACCCCATTTGCAACGTGTATGGGTGGAAAGGGTGTTTTCTGTCCCACACAGAACAACATTGCCCGGCAGTTTACACCACTGTGGGGAGAAAATCCAGAAGCCTTACGCGGATCCAGTCATTAATCTTGCTGCTGCTAAATGCAGCAATTATAATAATTTAATTATTTATTAGTTATATTTATCCTTATTATTGTATTTATGTATTATTTCGCATGTTGCCCAATTTTTTGTTTGGCCCAACACTTTATCGAACAGAACTTTGTTATTTTTATAACATGTTATTGACGTTTTAACGTTTGGCTCTTATTTTTTATAAAAAATTGAAATTATATTCATTCTGAACAAAAAATATATGACTAAATACGTTAAAACGTTCAAATTGGGTTTTATTTGATAATAACATAATTACTTTTTTAGTATTTATTAAGTATTTTATTTTGATGTTTTGCTATTTACTCGTATATTGTACTAATTGTACTTATTATTGCATTTATACTTTGTTAATAAATTTGTTAATATAATATTTGTTTTTTTTTTTCAATTTCCAATAAAAATAAAAAATTTGGTTTAATTTTGAAATGCGCGCCTTAAATGATGCTTCGTAGTTTTATATATAGATGGCGCAATATTTTTGAGTTTTCTTTGTCACTTCCATTTATATATATTCCAAGTATCGTCTTATTAATGTGGGGCATACAAAGGATGGCGCTGAGTGTCATCCAAAAGAAAACCGAGAGTCGTGCATCTATCCTAGTCTATGACTACTAAGCTTAGTAGCTAGCATGTAGCTAGCAGTAGCTAGCAGGGTTATGGGATGTCGACGACAACGCCATCGTAGCATCTGTCTTCCCAACTAAAACGCCTTTGTTTATTACCTCTAAATTACCGGATTTGATTGTGATGACGATTAAAAATTGTCGTTCATTGTCGTTGCGTATAAATACACATAGGGTGCGCACCAGTGTGCACGTAAAATTTGGGATTTCCTATCATATGTGCATCAACCTAGTGCATCAATTTGTTTATGAATTTGTTGTCGTATGATCGATCAATCATTGTACAGTTTTGTGTTATGTTTTTCGTTTTTGTTTGTTGACTTTTTTGATGTGTGTGAATAACCTGAAAACTTGTTTTTTCACTTGAAAGAGTATAAGGACATAAATTAATCCATCCCTCAAGTAAGTTTACTACCTTGATTAGTAGCATCACTACGTTGCGAGTATTACCAGATCAACCAGATCTCCTTCATCAAACTGCTGTCATACAGAAGCTACTGGATTTTATCGAAATTAACAATTTTTTATGTCCTGTTATTTAAAATTTGCTAATTTTTTTTATACTTTTAAAAAAGAATAATGCAATAGTTCTTTTATATAAAATTGTAACTGTATTTGTATTATTGTATTCGCACTATTTATTACATTACTGTAATTCTACCTTTAATTAAATATATGTAGTTTTGTGTTAACGTATTTTCTTTATTTTTATAATAATAAATTATCATAACAAAAACCCTATATGCTTCACGTTTTTAAAATTCGCGCCATAACCGGTATGGTAGTTTTCTATGTAAAATTTTCCATCTTCTCTCTCACTCTTCAATTTAGCTTGGGAAGACACTTGGTGAGATGCGCTGATGTCGAATTCAGAAAACGAGCTTCTTATCTATAATCGTCATCTAGGGTAGCTAGGTAGCTACTAAGAAATTTAGTGGTGGTATGTGTATATGTTTAAGCGGTACAAATACGATAAACATAACCTCGAGTGGTAGATTTTAAATTAATCTACGGCTTTTAAGAAGCGAGTTATCGGTACAAAATACAAAATTAAAAAGAATACCACAACAATAAGATGGTAAATGGAAAGGATTTATAAAATTGAATTGAAAAATTAAAAATCAAACTGGTATATGTCTTGTTAATTTATTTCAATGGGCAGTTATCCTTTAAAAATTATTACAATCGTTTTTTCTGAAATAATTACAAACTTTATTGAATTAACATCTTGTTTGTATATTTTAAAGTAAATTACGTGAACAAGTAAAATTTTATTCTTAAGATAATGGTAATGATTCGTAAATGAAAAATTGATGAAATTATTAGTCATTTATTCAGGCTAAGAATATAAGTTAATTTATTTATTTATTTGTCAGTAAACACATCCCACTGAGAGAAATAAATCCTGTTTGTAGACCGGACAAAATAAAGGTTGTTAATATTAGAAATTGATTTCTGCTTTCAAGAACTTCATTGCATTTTTATACAACTCTGGGTTGTTTGAATTGTCCTTTATCGATTAGGAAAGATTGTTATGTATTCTTCTTTGGGTATTTAGTCCTGGGCAGTTGATGATATATCTCATTGTTTGGATGGGGTTGGTGTTGCAGTTTGTACATTGTGGGGTAGTTATTCATTAGGTATATATGTGTTAAATATGTATAGCCAATTCTTAGTATTTTTTGTAATGTAACTTCTTAAATTGATAATTTTTTCGATATTATAGTAATTGTTATCGGAATGTTGAACGTAAATAACAACTACACTACTACAAAAATAAGTAACAGAAAACACATAAATAATTCTTCCATGCACTGTATTGAATAATAAGCATAATACGTTAACTTAAAAGTAAGGTTAAGCTGTTAAACGTCAAAAATACCGATATTTACGCATTCAGTAGATCATTTGTCACAATTTCGCGCCGTTGTCAAATCGTTTCGACGCAAACCATTCTACTCATATTCTACTAGCTAGTAGCGTACTAACTGACGTCTATGAATACGATGCAGATAGTAGCGTCTTAGTAGACTACTTTGATCCTGTGGAGGAGTGTTAGAACTTATCTATGATTTGAACCATTGAACTCAACTTTATTTTGTATCTATGTTCTCTGATTGGTTCACGCATATATCTATGAATATATCGATTCAAACGGAGAGTAAAGTTTCGCGCCAAATTGAGTCATCAACCGCATCAAGAGTAGTTCACAGTAGTTCATCGATTTTAGCTTCCATCTTAAACTCTCGCAGTGCTCTCAACCGTTTTAACTTCGTTCTGTTCGTTCTGTTAATTAATAAAGTAATTCATGTTTGTGGTTTATATATTTAGTTGTTTTCTTATACTACAAGGACATTTAACTAAACCAACCGCAACATTTGGTGACCCCAACGAACACGCGCCCGACGAACACGCGCCCAACGAACACGCGCCCGACGAACACGCGCTCGACAACACACGTCCCATTCACTGGCGTCTAACGAGTCTTAAATCTCACCAACCATCATTGTGTCCTGTGAAGATGTCTAATCCATCTCAACATACAACGCCATCAATCCAGGTTGACAGAGTTGCTGTGAAAGCACCACCTTTTTGGAAATCCGATCCCAAAGTCTGGTTCTTGCAATTGGAAGCTCAGTTTCAACTCGCAAATGTTACTGTTGATCAAACGAAATTCAACTACGTAGTCAGTGCCGTCGACACGGAGATCTTATCCCAGGTAACAGATATTTTAATTTCTCCTCCTTTGACCAACAAGTATACTGCAATTAAAGAGAGACTAATAAACATTTACTCTGATTCGCATGAACAACGTCTTCGTACATTATTATCAGGCGTTGAATTGGGCGATAAAAAGCCGTCACACCTACTCAACGAAATGAATAGATTAGGTGGCACAGCTGTACCAGAAGACCTTCTTAAAACTTTATGGATGCAACGTCTTCCCGCTCACATACAATCTGTATTAACTACTAGTTCTGACACAATTGAGCAATTAGCCAAAATGGCAGACAAAATTGCCGAAATCGAACCTCGTAGCGTCGCTTCCACAACTGCAAATAACAGCAATTTCGGTGATACAATACAAAAACTAGCAAATGAAATAGCAGAACTTAAATCAGAGTACCGTAGGAATTTTGAGCGTCTAACAAAAAACTTTAATCGGCAATACAGGGACAGCTCAAAAACTCCAAACTCACGTCCGACTAATAGTGATTTATGCTGGTATCACTGTCAGTTCAAAAGCAAAGCCAGGAAGTGTTGTGCTCCTTGCAAATACTTCAAATCGGTCACAAATTCACACCCGAATGTAACAGAAGCAACAAAATTAAAACCCGCGTCGGACAAGCCGAACAACGACGCGGATACTCTTTGTCGCCTAGAATCTCTCAAAAACACCAGTCGTCGATTAATCATTTATGATCCTACAACTAAGATCAAATTTTTAATCGATTCAGGATCTGACGTTTCAATAATTCCACGTTCCTCAGCGAGACTCAAGCCTTCGGAATTTAAATTGTATGCAGCCAACAACACTGTTATTGACACCTTTGGCACTAAAACAATAACAACGAGCCTCGGCTTACGTCGATCATTTTCATGGCCATTTATCATCGCCAACTCAAAAAACGCTATCATCGGAGCTGATTTTCTTCATCACTTCAATTTTCTTATTGATCTTAGACAAGGTAAATTGATTGATACCTTAACCAAAATCTCCTCACCAGGTATCTCTGCACCTCCATCATTATCTTTATCTACTATTGCTCCAAATTCTAAATTCTCTGACATTCTTAGAGATTTTCCCGGGTTAACGACTTTTGACAACCCTCTTAAGCCCTCAACACGTCCATCTTCAATCAACACCACGCATTATATTGAAACCAATGGACCTCCTGTTTTTGCTAAAGCCCGTCGATTACCCCCTGACAAGCTTCGTATTGCTAAACAGGAATTTGAATATATGTTACAGCAGGGAATCTGCCGTCCCTCTAATAGCCCGTGGGCGAGTCCTCTTCATATGGTTTCTAAAAAGAATGGTCAATGGCGTACGGTAGGTGATTATCGTGCACTCAATAAAATTACCATTCCGGACCGTTATCCCAATCCCATAGATTACGAGCAACTTGCTCACCTTCAACAAGATGATACTGAATTACAACAACTTCTTCAAAATCCTAATTCTACTTCTCTTTTATTACGTCAAATCCAACTCCCGGACACCAATTTTCGCATTTACTGTGACATAAGTCAATCCCAAGTTCGTCCTTTCGTACCATCGCCTCTTCGCAAGTCAATTTTTAACAATTTCCACAACTTGGCTCACCCAGGTATTCGTGCGACCACAAAACTTCTTACAACCAAATTCGTTTGGCCCTCCATTAATAAAGATATTACTCGCTGGACTCGTTCTTGCATAGGTTGCCAAAAAGCAAAAGTACAAAAGCATACTCGTTCTTCCCTACAACAATTGGATCCATCATCGTTTGTTCAACAACTTAAAGAAAAAATCAACCTCCTGCGACCTGTACCTCAACGTCAACGCAGCCAATCAAACATCTTCATCTCTCCAGATCTAAAAATCTGTACACATGTGTTTGTGCGTCGTGATGCGGTCAAGAAACCCCTACAACCGCCGTTTGATGGTCCGTATCGCGTAGTTAACCGTTCTGAAAAATATTTTACAGTGCATGTTAACGGCAGCAACACAAACATTTCCATAGATCGCCTCAAACCGGCATTTTTACTTAATGATGACCCCATTGCTCATGATCATTCTTATGCTAAAGTGCAACAAGTGTTACAATACCGCAAGAAGCATGTGCAATTTATAAAACATTAAAAACATTGCTTTGTACCAACCAACACTTTTATAATACTCTATTTTTCTATTCTTTTTGTACACAATTTGTTAATTGTTATATTTTTGTACTCTTACCTTTGGTAAGCTGTTGTTTCGTGGCCTTGCCACTGGCGGGAGAGTACTGTGGAGGAGTGTTAGAACTTATCTATGATTTGAACCATTGAACTCAACTTTATTTTGTATCTATGTTCTCTGATTGGTTCACGCATATATCTATGAATATATCGATTCAAACGGAGAGTAAAGTTTCGCGCCAAATTGAGTCATCAACCGCATCAAGAGTAGTTCACAGTAGTTCATCGATTTTAGCTTCCATCTTAAACTCTCGCAGTGCTCTCAACCGTTTTAACTTCGTTCTGTTCGTTCTGTTAATTAATAAAGTAATTCATGTTTGTGGTTTATATATTTAGTTGTTTTCTTATACTACAAGGACATTTAACTAAACCAACCGCAACAATCCTACTAAACCGTTGACTATGAATAAGGCAGCATTATTAACATGTACATTGACAGTATAACATAAAAACATAAAAAACTACTCAAAACATAAATCTTCTAACCTAAAATACAATAGAGCTATTCAACCCACATAACAGTTTCTCTGTTCTTAACAAATGCCACTTTGATACTTGAACGGAAGAGTCCATCAAGCTTCTGCCGGCCCAACCCTTATGAGTCAGTACTGTCAGTCTAATTTAGCGACCCTTCGTTTTAGTTTTTTTAACGTTTGTAACCTTTTAGTTTATTATTCGCCTTATTTTTTTTATTATTTCGTTTCATTATACGTTTTTTTCTGTTCTTCATGTGTATCTTGTCACATAGTGCTCATATTTTTCCAAAATTATAATTCTTTTTAATTGTTTTTTATTTCATTAATTACATTTGTTCTAATTTGAAAATGCAACGTAATGGTTTTACGCAACAAGGAACCGCCACACGGAAATGCGACATGATTGCACGGCAAAAGTTGTTTCATCACTTTGCATAATTTTATATTTGCAAACTTGCAGTGTCAATTTATTTACGTTGAATTTATGCTGATTAAGAATTTAAAACTGACCTGCATTATATTGTACCAATGTTTGCATGTATATTTTAATGATGAGCTAATAATTTTTATAATAATTGTTCAATTATTTTTTTGGCTTTTGTTTTAAAAGTAGAGCCCTCATACATTTTCACTATTTTTATATATAAACATCTTTTTACATAATCCTGAATTTTAATACTAGGATCCTATATGAAAACGATCGTATTTAATTTATATATTGGACAATATACCACAAAATTTATTTTTTTTTTTTTGGCGGAAATGAGGCAACACACAACATTTTACGAGAAGCACTGGGGCACTTGCAGCAATACAATCATGCACACCAGCGAAATGGAAAACGTAAAGAGGTCAGCAAAGTATGGAAATTGAACCAAGGAACCCATATAACAACTCGAACCGTAACCTGTGACTAATATCCCCTATGCGCAGCCAAATAATGAGTTATGATGGAAAGCCAAATTAGTTCCAGAAGCGTTTGGTGCTTGGAGCACTACGAGGAACCGTCACCGTCGTCAAAAAGTGGAATTAGGGACCAGGAGCGTCACGTTCCAGTGGAACCAATAAAATGAAAAATTCCCGTTAGCGTCCGCAGCAAAGTAATTATATATAGTCTGCCAAAGCAGACTTAGGACGTATTGGGAACAGGAGCTCCAGCAATCGTCGAGGAATCCAGAGGTCCAGAGTCCCGGCAGTCTTCGAGGAACCCAAAAAAGGGACGCTCGATAAGTGTAATAAATATTGAAGCTGACTGGAAATGGGACAACATAAGTATGGATCGACGACATCCGTGGAGGCTCCAAGAAGAGAAAGGCGAGCGAGGTATTCGCCAAATATAAAATAAATTGGTAAACTAATTTCTCGGGTTTATATAGTCTTTATTCCAAGGAGAAGAAGTTTGCTGTCCAAGGAGATACATATCAACAAAAGAATCCAGGTGTGAAGAAGAGGTTGGTGCTCAGTGCTAGTGTTGTCTAGTGGTATAAACATTAAAGGGCTCGTAAAGATATATCAGGAACAGTTCACAGCCCAAAAAGACTGTAGAATTGTAAAACTTCCACCCCCTGTAGAATTTAAATATAAGTAGTGTGGAAATCGCAGGGACGCGATTTTTTCCGCGAAGGGGGGATGTCACATAGTGCTCATATTTTTCCAAAATTATAATTCTTTTTAATTGTTTTTTATTTCATTAATTACATTTGTTCTAATTTGAAAATGCAACGTAATGGTTTTACGCAACAAGGAACCGCCACACGGAAATGCGACATGATTGCACGGCAAAAGTGTGCCGTGACCAACTTGCGAATTTCCGTTTGGGGGTAAAAAAAGCACTATGTGGGTCAGTATAAAAGAATGAGTTTGGATAGAATAGAAGAAGTCAGTAAGATCGAGCCAGCGAGTCAGAGGGGTTAGGGGGGTGTAGCGGGTTGCCCCTATCATTCACCCTAATGCCCGTTAAGAGTCCCTGCTATTACCAACGCCCCTAGTTGGTAATTACCTAGGCAAGTAGTTTTAAGTTATATTTAGGTATAATTAGTTTATAAGTGTTATTTATTTTATATTTTAATTCATTAAATCATTAAAAATCAACCATAAAAATTCAGCTTATTCGTTACAATCTCCATACCTATAGAGACTTTCTTGATGTTTTAAATTCACGTTTCCCTTCGGTCAAATTTACTGTTGAATTGGAGAAAGATGGCAAGCTACCATTTTTAGATGCGCTGGTTATAAGAAATGGGAATTCTTTAGAATTTGATATCTATAAAAAACCCACTAATACCTCTAGAATTATAACCAACGACTCTAAACATTGCGTTCAACATAAAATGGCTAGTTTTAATTTTCTTGTACATAGATTGCTTAGTTTTCCTCTTAGTAAAAGTAGATATCATAGGGAACTCTGTACAATTAAGAAAATTACGATTGACAATGGTTACAATAGTAACATCATTGATAAATTAGTTAATAAGATTAAGTTTAAGAATTCTGTTTCAAGACCTTCGACTTTTCAAACAGACACCAGTAAGACCAAGTTTATTACTATGCCATACGAGCCAAGATTTACTCGAGGATTCGAAGGCATTTTTCGTAAACTTGGTTTTCGCATTGCCTACAGTTTAAGTGGTAATTCCCTTCAAACTCTCCTCGGTAACCCCAAGGATAAAATTCCTTTCTTAGAAGTCGGGGATATATGAAATTAGCTGTAATGACTGTAGTAAAAAATATATTGGACAAACTAGACGCTCGATCCAAACTAGGTTCAAGGAGCATTTAGCTCATGCACGGTTTGGTAGAGCCGAAAAATCTAGTGTTGCCCAACATATTCTTACTGAAGAACATAATATTAATATTAATAATTTTAAATTAGTTAAGGAAGTTAGGAATAATTGTCTACTAGATAGTTTTGAAAGTATGCATTTGTAAAAATAACCAAATTTTACTAAACAATGACAAGGGTCCTATCCCTGGGTCTCCGCTATTTAGTCTAGTTTAATTATTATTTTTTGTTATTGTCAAGGTCCATTGAACATCATCACTATTGCTGCTGAACCATGTTCACTGAACCTTAACAACTTTCAGTATATATTAGGATTAGTTCTCTTTTAGGTTTAGTTCACTTCAGTCCCTGAAGAAGGTAACTTTATTACCGAAAAGTGCTTCGGACAACTAGTGTCGTGTTTTGGCGTTGGGGTTTGAGCTATTTTGTTCGTTCTACAACCGCCAAAGTTTTTCCAGTCTTCATTCGTCATGGCTTCCCGGTCATTGGATTTAAACAGATACCTATAAACAACAGTTCTGCAGTAAATCATACACTTTCATATCGATTAATATAACACATTAATTGTTTACATACTTTTTTTTATAAATAACCATGATTGTTTGAATAAAACAATACTTGTGAAGAGATTTTATTTTATTAATAAATTTCAATACAAATACAAGAAAATTTCAAATAATTATCGACAATTACAAATAATTTCGATAAAATATTTAATCTTATTTTGCAAACTTTTTAAATAAATTGTTTAAAATAAGAATGGAAAAATCACAATTAAAGTATAAGAGGGTGTAACTGAAGTAAAATTTAAGTGCAAATATTCACTTAATGGCCTGTATTGTTTATACCACAAATTTAAAAAAATCGCAATAGTATTTTTATGTGTACACTTAAAATTCATTCTTTATAAAAACTCAATGTGTGCCCTAAAAACATCAAACAAAAAAAAATACAAAAATTCCTATTTGAAAAGTAAATTTAACAATCTCTCCACGGTTTTTTGCCATACAGTTATTTTCCAGTATGATGCTGTTAAAAAAAATTTTAATTTATATTTTCTAGTTAATATAAAATTAAATTACAATTCCAAATTGAATGACATAAAAGCAACATACTAGAGTATTACATTCCCTCCCAATTTCGAAAAATTTATTAATTTTGATATTAACCTGAACAGTTTTTTTATAAAGGCCTGAAATAATTTTATAGTAAAATCCCTAAATGTAGGCCTATAATTTAACAAAATATCATATCAATTCTATATAGTTAACAATGATTATTAAGAAGAAATTAAACTAATTTCTTCCTTTAACTATATAATGCGATTGTACTAGTTTCAACATTACTGAAACTTGCTTCAATGAATCTCCTTGGAAAAAAAATGGTTAACGTTTGAAGCGGTAATGTTTATTCATTGTTATTATTCACTTTTCATGTAAACGTTCCATCAACACTTTTAGTCTAGTCCTGTATTTATACCCAATCACTGTAATTTAAGAAGTTCTGAAAACATTAAACCGCAACTAACGTTGAATAAATAAATGAGATCCGTAGCCTGAATTTACTGTAAAAAACCCAATTTTACGTTGTGGGAGATTCTGGTGGAAGTCACAACGTAAAATTGAACAGAGTAAAAAATGAAATGAAAAATTAAGGCGCATTTTGTAACTTACCAGTTCAGTAAAAGTAAGTGGAAAATTTATAATTACAAAAGTATTTTTAAATATCACGATAAATTTCTACTGATAAAAGTAGAAGCTTTCAATTTTACGTTCCATTTTTTTAACTCATAAAAGCGCAACATATTAAATTAAGTAACACCGTTCTACAAATGAACAAAATTCATTTGGACGTTTCCACTGACAAAGTAGATAATTCCATAGAAGAATGTTAGTTCTTTAAAAGGTAACAAAAACAGTTATCATACACGAAAGATGTTCACTGTACACTAGCCTAGTATGACGACATTACTTCTCTTCGTGAGGTTCATCCTCCATATTTGTTACATACAAGGCAGGATCAATCACTTTCGGAATAGGTTTGATTTCTGTACCTAATTCTTGCTCAATACGATGCAAGGCAAATCTGTCGTCATATGTAATTAAATTGATGGCAATACCTAAATGTCCAAATCTACCAGATCTGCCAATTCGGTGTAAATATGTTTCTGCCATTTTCGGAAAATCAAAATTTATTACAACATTGACTGCTTGTACGTCAATCCCTGCAAAAACAAGTATTATTGTGTGCATATTAGCGTAAGTCAAACGATTTGAAATATAACTAGTATTTGTATTAGCAGTAGTAAATTCTATATGAAAATCAGAACTTTGTTGTTTTCCGTGTTGATTGCCACTTCCTTAATTGTCCATGTTAGACGTTTCAACATACATATTTAGCTTCAGAGCTATACCTGAAGAGAACACAGGCATGTGTGTTGAAACGTTCAGCCTGCACAATTAACGACGTGAGTAACAACCCAGAAAGCCAGAAAGTAATGAAGCATCAACAGTCACGGAAACTTTCAACACAAGACTATATAATTCCTTATTTATTACAAATCCAAAATGAGTCAATTTTAGTTCTAAATAATGTACACGAATATGTGAGCAAGCGAAATATTTTTCTTTTGGAAATAATCAAAACACGAAAAAAGGCACCAAGAATTCGTAAACCGTCAATTAATTGTTTCCCCCTGGGTTTAATGAGTTTTCCTAATCGTTTTATTTATAAATAGGTAAGTCTTTGTGAAATAAACGTGTTTAGGCCGGGTCTATTATCCTTTATTCATTTTGACTTATTAATCGAATGTTTTTGTTTGATTCCTTAGGATAGCAAGATTACGACACAGAAAAACAACACAAACGAAGTAATTCCCGCTTTATTTAGTATAACTTTTCTTCATGTGTTTTCTTGTGGCAGCGTTGTTTTAACATTCAAACTTTTTCTGACCGCGATGCGAAAACGCCCGTGTTCAGAAATTTAACTGCTGATGAAAGTAATCTAGAAATGTTTTCATAATTAGAAATTGAAAATAATAAACCCATTATGTATGCCAGCAGAACTTTAAAGTGAAAACGAAACACAAATATTCAAAGATTTTAAACCTTATACATTTAAGTATATATGTATGTAAGCTTCACATATTAACGATTGAAAATTAGAGTTCAGAGTTTGATTACAACATCGTATGGTATAAAAAAAACACCATGCGACTATTTATTTTGATTATAAATGCAACCTACAAAATATTTCGGGGCCGTTCTTAAAATATGTTCCCATACTAGGCGGGAAAGGGGTATCGCTTATTGGACGAGATGTGACGGGGAGGTGGGGAGGGGGGTATAATGAAACGACGTTCGCAGTTTACCAAACAATTCTACTACAATCTATTTTATTTGTTTTTTATTTTAGATATTTTTGCTTTATCGAAATTTTTCCTATTGAAGTATAACTATTTAAAAATATTTGCGTACTATTAATTCAAATGAACAATGTAATTATAGGCTGGGTCTTGCTTTTGCGAAGTAATATTTAGAGGGGGGTCGCAAAGAGTGTGACACAGCGTGACGAAGGGATGAAAATTGTCAAAATCCAGCGTAATGTATTTTATGAACGACTCTTTTAGAAAAAATTAAATCGACTTCAAATGCAAAGAAAATAAAAAATAACTGAAAAGGCAAGTGTGATTTTATCTTTTACCTTTAAAAAAATTAAAAATTCAAACCTAAAATGGGTGTCTCTACGTAGGAACGGAAACATTTTTTTTAGGCCAGTAACACTCGAAAAAAAAAAAAAAAAAAAACGGGGGACCGTTTCGAGGTACATGGCCGTTGGTACGATGTGAAACGTCCATACATCTATGCCTCTTATTCACGTTAAAGAAAATCCCCATCTAAACAAATTTACACCGTACACGCATTATCAAAATCGAGTGATGGACTTGATATGGACAGGGTCGGATTATGAAAATTCAGATCACAATGTATCTGTATAATGGAAAGTACAAGAATTCACTGAGTCCATACCTGTCTAAAATCAATTCATTGACATACCACCTCCATTTACATGGCGGAATCCACACTTTCACAAGACTAATTGCAAGGCGACTTTTCTGAATCAATTGCACAGATATCAGCACACCTTGAACATTGTTTTGACGGGGTTTTTCTTTAACGTGAATACGGTATACATAGCTTAGTCACTTTTATACACGACCGAATTCAAATAATTTTTAAGTTCAAATTTTCAGACGATTAAGCGTGCTCAATTGTCATTGGATTGTTAAATGTTATTAGACTATTTTGTTGTATTTTGTTCCAAGCTATGGTTTTTTAATTGATTATAACAGCTGTTACATTACCACTTCTTGAGAGGGTGTATTAGTGATTTCAAAACTGAAATAAATTATCATCGTACATTAACTGCAAAGTTGAACTCAAACATAAATTTTCTAAAAACAAATAATCAGTATTACGTATCTGGAAACAAACTTTTTTTATTACCAACTACCCTTTAAAAAAAGCACCCCATGTTCCTGCTATTTATCCTGCCTAACAGCTGTAAAATGCATGGTTAGATTGGGTTACATCAAGCGTTTGTTTATAAGTTCTCCAATTCAAATTCGCGCTACTCCTCGTTTCCCCGACGGTTCTCCGAAAAGGATCGAATGCTTCCGAGGTTTCCATGGTTTTTAGCATCGTCTTAGTTACAGAGCCCTCGTCGAGGCAACATTTTCTCGTTGCATGCAAGCTTTTAACAGTGACAGGGGGATACCGAATTGAAAGACGTTTCACATAAAAAAAGTACAGGAATGTGTAGCCATACATGGCAACTTTGTTTATTTCAGGTAGGCAGGTGTCGAAACGGGAACAAATCAAAAGTTATTAAATAAAATACGGCACCTATGTACATTGGTACGCGATAAGTCAAATGTTCAAGATGACAGCTATTAGCAGTTATAAAACAGCCATTCGTTTGATCATCATAAAAATAATTTAGCATATCTGTCCCTCAATTTCGCCATTTAACGACGAATTGACTCTCTAAATATGCTCAATGCTGAATATCTGCTATTTGCCGAGTGCTTCGGGAGGTACTCAACAAATAACGAGCCACACTAACTTATCCATACATGCGTTATTTGCTAAAATTCGGTTCGCTGCAGGAAACAACGTTTATTCGTTCAAATATCGTCAGAACGGTTAGGTTGTTTTAGCAGTTTACTGTGAAATGGATGGTAATTCCGAAACAATACAAAGTTTACTGAAAATTATGGAGAGCTTATAAGAAAGCAGTTGTTAAATAGGGACTTGCGAGACTATTGAAATTGATAATAAAGTAATAACAATAGACGACAAATATTACAACAAAATAACTTGAAGTCTCGCGAGTTTCATGTTTTAGCGTGAAAAAATAGTTAGTTTTTTGAAAGACTAGTTAGTCACCCACGGACACAACATTGAAAAACGGTAAGTTGACTAATTAAAGTACTTTTTAAAATTTCCTAAATGTGTGTACAAAGTGCAACTGCAACACCGGTTGGATATTCGTGCCCTTCGATTTAATACAAAAAGTTGATTAAGAGAGGAAACGGCGAATGTGTAGATGTGGTTTAAGCACGTTAAAAACTAAAACCTACATATTAGTCAGTAGCAACAATGTAAATGAAATAAAAGAAAAAATGATTATAGTATAAAAATATCTATCATAACTTATTAAAATATGCATAATTACCTAAAAATAATAGTGCATGCAATTTAATTAAAGTACATTTGTTAATCCATACATATGAAATTTCGGTGAGATTTTAAAAAGCAATACGTCTTACCTCTTGTGAATAAATCAGAACAAACTAAGTTTCGACATAGCCCGTTCCTGAAATCGTGGAATACCCTGTTGCGATGAGCCTGTGCCATTTTTGCGTGAATATAGTAGCAACAATATCCGAGTTCTGTAATCTTTTTGGCCAATAATTCTACTCTTTGGGTAGAATTGCAAAATATAATACTTTGATTGATTTGTAACTGAAAGTAGTAAGTTAAAAGCAGATCTTTAGATTAAAGAAGATTTACCTTGGAAAAAAGTGTATTAAGGCAATGAACTTTTTGCCTTTCTTGCACGAATGCATAGTATTGCGTTACTCCTTTAAGTGTTAATTCTTCCATTAAATTTATTTCGTATGGATTTCGTAGATGTTTTTCCATGAATTGTTTCACAGTTAATGGAAATGTGGCAGAAAATAATAATATTTGCCTCTCTTTTGGCAATTTTGATATAACATGATCTAACATACCTGAAATTAAAAAAAATATATATTAAAACGCTTTTCGACAACGAATAAATATAAAAATTAACAAAGGTTTTTATAAAGCGATGAATAACAATGCTAAAGAAAAAGAATACGTGAAAATACCAGGACTAGATTCAGAATTTGAAAAGCGGATTTACAAACATTTATTCTGTTCCTTTAATATATCAAAGAAAAAACTATAACGTGCACTTAAGAATATTGAAAGTAAACTTTCTATGTACCATATGCCTATTTTGTTTTAGTAGAAAATATAAATAGTTAATCATTTTTTACACTTGAAATCAATTAATTAAATTAATTAGGTAAACTAGGAAAATATTAAATGCTTCGAAACGAAGAATGCGACATCACAAGCAATACCATTTGAATCACATAACTTCAAGTATTGACGAAATATGTACATCGAGTAAGATTTCCATTTGTGACTATCTCAACAATATTGAGTTATTATTATAGTTTCGCCCTCTTTAAAATTTACAAATATGTATTCTTCAAACTTTGGGTAAATATAATTTTAAGTAAATCAATGAAGAAAAAAGCTTTTTTAATGATTCAAATAAGTTTAATACAACTCTACAAATGTTTTCGGCAGGTTAGTGCCTTTCTCAAGAGTATAACGATTAATACAGTATTAATAGAATTAAATTATAAATACAGTATTTATTGTTATACTCTTGAAAAGAGCACTAAACTGCCGAAAAATAAGTAGAGTTGTATTAAACTTATTTGAAACATTAAAAAAGCCTTTTTCTTCATTAATTTGCTTACTACTATGTTTCATAATTATTTCGCCGCTGAATCGTTACAATTTAAATATTATTTTGGCAAAATTTTGTGGGTTTGCTGTTTTAACAGCTGTCTAGAGCCCCAACTTTGGAAGGGGTCCTGGCCAGGGTAGAAAATGAAATTATACATACATAACTGAGGTTTAAAACCAGATTGTTCACCACACCAGTTTATAAACTGTGAAATTTTAGTACTATAAGACTCACTGGTAATCAATAAAATGTTCAACTTAGTTTTTAAACAATTTAAAATTGTTATGAACTAAGTTTGGTTGCTTCGATCATATGTTTATATTTCGGCTTTTTAATCTCATTTCGAAGTATAAGATTAAGTCAAAAAACGGTTTGTTAAAGAATAAGCTTTTTATACTGTGAATAGTGTGTAATGGGTTGTTTATCGTTCAAATCGTTAAATACTGACATAATCTAATTCATGAACATATTTTTGATTGTTAGCCATCTATTTTTCACTTAATCTGTGCATTTTGAAAGGAGCTGTTAACACTAAATTCAACGTAATTGTTTTGATTTCAATTTCAATATTTTCAATAAACTGTACAATTTTATAAAATAACAGGTATTTGGCCAATAACCACAAATTAAAATTTATCAATAATATATTTTACTATTATCTAACAATGCACTATAGACTTCTACTTTATAAAATTGTAATTTAGCAAACATATACTTTAAATAAAAACATACCTTTAAAATCTTGAGACAATAATTTATCTGCTTCATCCAATACTAATATTCGACACTGATCCATATTGGGAACTCCTTTATCCATTAAGTCAAGTATTCGACCAGGTGTAGCAATAATTACGTGTACTTTTTGGTAAATACGCATAATATCATCACGAAGATTGGTACCTCCAGTTGTAACCATTATTCGCACATTCAAATGTTTAGCCAATTCAATACAAATTTGCGATGTTTGTAAAGCAAGCTCTCTTGTTGGAACAATTATTAATGCTTGAATGCAGTCTTTTGTTGTATCTACTTGCTCCAATACAGGGATTGAGTATCCCCCTGTTTTTCCTGTATTAAAAGATAAATTACAAATGAATATAAAAGTATATCTGATGGAGACATTAAATTTGCTAGTTTTTAAGTCAGGCAATCTTAGTAAACGTATTTGTTGCAATATTTTAATAAACATAATTATGATTCCACATCACAATATGAAAAAAAATCCTTTTCAACCTATACATTTGAATTGGATCATACGATACCTCATGTTTATATTTTGCACTTATCAAAGTTATACAACACTAGGTTAACAATAAACAGTGATGACCGTACTGTGCTGATAGTAAGACTGGAGAAATGATAATATACTCAATGTGTGAAATGTGTCTTAAAAGCATCAAGACTAATACAGAATAGAAAGCACTCATTTCTACTGATATCATAGAATTAAACGGATCATATCTTCTTGGACATCAATTTCAAGCATATACATGAATAAACAAATAAAACTAAATTAATTAAAAAATAAAGTAGAATGCATCAAATCATCTCTCACATGCAAGAGCTTTCTTTACCTCCGAGTCATAGAAGACTGGAAAATCAGGACGTGAAAGTTAAATGAAATATGTTTACATTAGTATCACATACCTGTGCCATTTTTAGCACGAGCAAGAATGTCTTTTCCTGATAGAGCAATAGGAATTGATGCCTCTTGAATAGGAGAAGGCTTTTCCCAACCCTTTTCAAATATACCCATAAGAAGTTCACGTTTTAAACAGAATTCTTCAAATTCATTACCTCTAGTTTCAGTTACATCCTGCAAAAGTATTTAGTAATAAATATATATATATACATATGTAATTTTTACAAAACTTAATTACAATCAAATAAAAAAAAGCTGCTTAAAAATGTAAATATGCAGTAAGTGTTAAAATAAAACCTAAATATGTAGTAATGACAGTGAAATTATTGTGAAACATGGCAATTTATATAAAGCATAAGACTTGAAATAATTAACAAATTAAAATAGAATTCGAACATAATTTGTGTTATTATATCTACAAACTTTAAAACGAAAATTGTAAACATAAAAAATCATACATTACAAACTTACACTTGTTTTTATTCTCCTGTCTTTTGGAGGTATTTTTAATTTTGCTTTCCATCCAATATCATCTGTTTTATCATCTCTAAAACAGCAAGTCTAATAAATAATTAATTCAAATAACAAAGGCAAATTTCAATTAAATAAATAAAGGTTATTTCCTACATTTATTGCAGTATTTAATGAAAGTATGTATTTCACATTAAATAAAAATATAATGACTTTAGATAAAAATCTGTTGGTTGAGTTTGTATGATTTAGTAACTGACTAAATTAGTCAAAATTATTAAGTAGTACTTACATTTTCGTTGACAAAGGCGACAAGTGGTTATTTGTACTTAAACTGTCCGTCATCATTTCAACTGCCTGCACAATATCTACTTTGTTACACTATCTTTCAGGTTTATAAAACCTAAATTTTGATATCTACAATGTGTAGTAGTCCCTCTGCTCTGTTGAAGCAATTAATTTATGTTACCTCTACAAAAAAATATCAATAAAAAGAATGAAAATAAAGAATAGTATTTACATACATACAATTGTCTCAATTTCATTTAAAATGAATTAAAAAATATGAAATTCAAATTAAATATACCCCAATTGATATTTTTTAATAATAGTTATAATAAATTATATTCAGTATAAAAGGATGGATATGGATAAATATTTGTTTGGTAATGTAAGATGGCTTCAATAACGAATGAACGCCAAAAAAATTAGTTACGAGAAATACATTTTCAAAATTACCTTAGTTTGACTGCACATATAAAAGTAAAACCTCTTCAAATTCATATAAATCTCAAAAGTTTTTTCTCTAAATGTTTTGTACAGAACAAGAACTATTAACCGCAGCCAGCTATTAAATGTAACGCCTATATACTGTTACAACTACGCTGTACAATGACTGTCTTCAGATACTGTCATGATAACCATTGATGACCATAGATAAGAGATATATATTACTGATGTGTCATTCGTGAATGATTCGATCTTTGGGATTGGATCACTTGAAAGTAGTGATGTCAATATTGTAATGATTCGTTATTCAATACTCGTTATGTTATATCAATGAAACAAGTTATTGTAACTTAAATTGATATATTAATTATGAGTAAATAATAACGAATGTAAAAAGTATATACAATGTGTAGGCAACACGCCATGATCAAAACTCAAGTGATGCTCAAGTGGTGACTGCCAACCAGCCACGCTGCCAACCTAGTCCATAGATAACGTATAAACTACCATAGACATAAACAACAATATAACACGTTACTTGGTAGTAATCGTAGTAATCGAGTACTACTTTGAGAAAGTAATCGTTACCGATTACTTTTAGTTATACCGCGTCAAGAAAATGTTTTCTCTTTTCTTTTTTTTTTTTTTTCTTCTTATCCTCATTAGCCTAATTAGTTTCAGTTTCATAGTCCTGTAAATAAGCTGGTAATTTACGAGCCCGCGATATATTTTCAGAAACTTGTAAGTTATTATCATTTTCGTAGACAATTTCTATATTTTCATTTGTCCCCAAAATTTCAATAAAGGGAGACTGTTGACTTTCACTTTCTTCCACAGTGATAGATGGTACCGGATTATTCCCAGAAGGTGGAGAATCATTTTTAAAATTATAATCATCGTAAAGTAAAACGTCGTTTTCCGTAACTGTAATTGGTTCTAAGTTACTTTTTCTTAAGTATTTTCTGTTCCTTCTTAATATTCTTCCATTAGCATTTAAAACCATGTATGATCTATCACTTATTTTTTTCTCTATTCTTCCCTTCATCCATCCATATTTGTGCTGTATCAACACATTATCCTTTTCATTTAAGTCTTCTAGATCCTTTGCGTTTTTATCATAAATCCCTTTTTATGTTTTAAACTTGGTTTGAATTCTATCTTTAATTAGTTCTAAATTTATGTTTATAGGTTGTAGATTTTTGGATGAAATTGGAATCTTTGTTTTTGCCGTTCGCCTGAGAAATAATTGAGAAGGCGAAAATTTCATGGAGGGTAATGGAGTATTATTATATTCCAATATCAATTCGGATAAACATTCATAATTTTTGTTCTTGTTGAGCATATCTTTTACAGTTTGAACTGCACGTTCTGCTGGTCCATTAGACTGATGGTGATGAGGGCTACTAAACTTCAGTGTAAAATCCGATTTAGCCGCGAAATTCTTAAATTTGTTCAAGTTGTATGGCACATTGTCAGCAAAAAATATTTCCGGAAAACCAAATTGGCAGAATTTTTTATGGTAAAACTCAATCACATCGTCAGCCGTTTTGGTTTTTTTTTCAGTAACTTCTATCCAATTACTAAAGAAATCCAATAAAAGCAGATAATTACGTTCTTTGTATTCAAGATAATCAGAAAACACATATTGCCACGGACGTTCCGGTATTGGACAAGGGTTTCTTTCATGTTGGATTTTAAATTAGTTTGACACGGTTCACACTTGCTGATAAAGTTTTCAATGTCCCTCGATAGATAAGGCCAATAAAATAGCTGTCTCGCTCGGAGTTTAGTTTTTGTAATACCAAAATGCGCGCTATAAGCAGGTCAAGCATTTGTTTTCTTAACGCCGTGGGAACAATAATCTTATAATCCAGAAACAATAGTCCATGGGACAAATAAATTTTTTCCCTTAAGTTGTAATACAATTTCAGCTCATTATTTAATATCTTATTATCTTTTGGCCAGCTTGTACTACAGAATTCTTTAACCTGAGACAATGTTTTATCTTCATCTGTTGCCTTTATAAATTCAGACTTCTTTGATTCGCTCATCGGGATATTATTGGATAATGAATGTACCACTAATGCCATATCAGGACATTAATCTACCAGTATATTCTTTAAATAACTTCTAGACAACAGATCCGCGATCAACATTTCTTTGCCTGGTAAATAGGTAATTTTTATACAGTACTTCAACAGCTGTAGTAACATTCTTTGTAGACGTGCTGAAAATTTATTCCAAATCTTTTGAAAAAATTGGTATTAATGGCTTATGGTCCGTTTGAACATTTATTTCATAGCCATACACAAAGTTGTGAAACTTCTTAAAAGCAAACACAATTGCAAGTAACTCTTTTTCTATCTGAGCATAACGTTTTTCAGTATTCGTTAAAGCTCTACTTGCAAATGCTATTGGCTGTCCATTCTGGAGTAAACAACAACCTAATCCTTCATAAGAAGCATCACACTGAATTGTTATTGCTTGTTTTGGGTCAAATATTTTCAATAATGGATAATTCGATATAATATTTTTCAACTCTGCTAACTCTTTATCATGTTTCTTGGACCAATCAAAAGCAACATTATTTTTAGTTAGTTCTCTCATGTTATCACTGCACATATATGTTAATTGTGCTAGATTTGGTATAAACTTTGAAAAGAACTTAAGCATTCCTAGCACTCTTAAGAGTTCTTTTCTAGATTTTGGTGTTTCAATTGCTCGGATAGCTTCTACGTTCTTTTTATCCGGCTTTACACCATTTGCTGATATTATTTGGCCCATAAAATAAACCTCTGGTCGCTGGTATTGAAACTTTTCAAAATTAAATTTTATGTTGTATTGTAAAGCTCTTTCTAACACTGCTTTAAGGGCTTTGTCATGGGCTTCCTTACTCACCCCAGAAATAATTATGTCGTCAAAATAAATATCTACACCAGGAATATCTCCAAATATTTCAAAATTTTTCCTTTGGAATATTTCCGGGGCATTGGACAATCCAAACGGAAGCCTGAGAAACTTATACCTCCCAAAAGGAGAATTAAATGTTGTTAAGTCTGAACTGTCATCATCTAATTCCAACTGCCAGAATCCATCTTTCATGTCAATTACTGTAAAAATTGTATTTCCTGTTAGCCTGTTAATAATGTCAGTGGATGTTGGTATTAAGAATATTTCTCTTTTAATATATTTGTTTAAAGGTTTTGGATCAATGCATAGTCGCAGTTTTTTATTTGGCTTTTCTACTATGATTAAACTGTTTACCCAGTCTGTAGGATAATCAACCTTTTTTACAACACCCTTACTTTCCAAGCTATCTAAAGTAGCTTTAAGAGAACTATGGAGAAAAGGAATTTTTCTCTGACATTGTTTTACACACTTTGGGTTTTCTTCCAATTCTATTTTAACTTTTCCAGGAATTTTACCCAATCCAGTAAACAACGATTTATAGTTATTAAATATTTCTTCTTTAGTTTTTGGTAAACTAATTATTCTAGTAACTTTTTTTTTTATTAAGTTGAGTTGTAAACAATCATTTAAACCTAATAATGGCTCAGCATTAAAATCAACTACTACAAACTTAACATTTTTAGTTAAACTATTGCAATAGCAACTCAAAACAGTTTGTCCTAAGCATTTAAATTTAAAATTTCCATAAGATACTAAAGTAACAGAACAAGGTTCTAAAGTTTGAACATTTAAGGATTTATATATATACAACGGTAAAATACTAACATCTGAACCTGAGTCTAACTTAAAATTAATAGTTTTGTTATCAATCAATATTTTCTCATACCAACAATCATTATACCTATTACCCCTACATTCACTAACGAAAAGTTCTTCTGTTTCTTCATCTTCGGAATCTTGCTGTTCTCTGATACATCTAACTGCACTCTTAATTTCTTTGTTTCTTTCTTTTGACACAAACTTACTGGCCCCTGTCTTCCTTTCTTCTGTTATCCTATTTTCATCACTTGATCTTGTAGTCTGCATTCTTTGTTGATTTTTTGCACAAGCTTTTGCAAAATGTCCTTTTCTCTGACACACCGCACATGTTTTATTGAAAGCTGGGCATTTATTTGTTGGATGACTATATAGGCACTTTGAACACTTGACAACCTTCTTTACTAAGTTCACTTCTTCTTCAGGAGCAAGTACCCTGAAATGCTCTTTTGCCAGTTCCACTGACTTACAATATTCTTGAATTTTCTCTAGTGTCATATCTGTTTCTCTAATAAGTCTTTGCTGTAGTTGTTTGTCTTTGATTCCTAGTATAACTCGATCTTTGATCATGCGATCTATGTATGATGCCTTACAATTTTCCTTTTCACAAACAAATCCACACACACTTGCTTGTTTTTTCAGTTCCGTTAGGTAAGAATCAATATTCTGATCCTCTTTTTGAACTATATTGTTAAATTTGAATGTCTCCATTGTGATATTTGTCTTTGGGAGAAAATAATTCGAGAAACAATCAAGTACATTATCAAGAGTTTTTGTTTTATCTTCAGGAAAAGTATTAAAAATATCAAGACCATCTTCACCAATTGTATGTAACAAAACAGCAATTTTAATGTCCTCTTTTTTATATTTACCTGATGCTTTTAGATAGATTATAAATCTCTGTTTCCATTTTAACCAGTTTCCGGTTTCCTTTAGATTATATTGATCTGGTGGTTTGCACTCCATTTTGAATAAATCACAGACAACAAGCTGTCGATGGAACTAATCAAGCCAGTTCTCTCACGCTGACGAAAACTTATTTTTGCAAGATTGCTACACTTTTTAGCACTAGTTTTTTAACACACCTGACATCATGTTATATCAATGAAACAAATTATTGTAACTTAAATTGATATATTAATTATGAGTAAATAATAACGAATGTAAAAAGTAAATACAATGTGTCGTTACCGATTACTTTTAGTTATACCCAGGGTATGGGATGTCGACGGTAACGCTATCGTAGCATCTGTCCCACCAACTAAATCGCCTTTATTTATTACCTCTAAATTACTGACAGTAGAGAAAATTTGGTTATGATGACGATTAAAAATTGTAGTTCATTGTCGTTGCGTATTAATGCACATAGGGTGCGCATCAGTGTGCACGTAAAATTTGGGATTTCCTATCATATGTGCATCAATTTGTTTATGGTTTATGAATTTGTTGTCGTATGATCGATCAATCGTTGTACAGTTTTGTGATGGTTTTGTGTTATAAGTTTTTCGTTTTTGTTTTTTCACTTGAAAGAGTATAAGGGGCATAAATTATTCCATCCCTCAAGTAAGTTTACTGCCTTGATTAGAAACATCACTACTCGCTGCGAGTGTTACCAGATCGACCAGATCTCCTTCATCAAACTGCTCTTATACAGAAGCTACTGGATTTTAAGAAATCAACAATTTTTTATGTCCTGTTATTTAAAATTTGCTAATTTTTTTATACTTTTAAAATAGAATAATGCAATAGTTCTTTTATATAACATTCTAACTGTATTTGTATTACTGTATTCGCACTATTTATTACGTTACTGTAATTATACCTTTAATTAAATATATGTACTTTTGTGTTAACGTGTTTTGTTTATTTTTATAATAATAAATTATGATAACAAAAACCCTACATGATTCATGCTTTTAAAATTCCCGCCATAGCCGATATGGTAGTTTTCTATGTAGAATTTTCTATCTTCTCTCTCACTCGTCAATGTAGCTTGGTGGGACAGTTGGTGAGATGGCGCTGATGTCAAATTAAGAAATCGAGCTTCTTATCTATAATCGTCATCTAGGGTTATACCATAGACTAGGATAGATGCACGACTCGCGGTATTTTTGGGATGGACACTCAGCGCCATCCGTTGTCTGCCCCACATTAATAAGACGTTACTTGGAATATATATAAATGGAAATGACAAAGAAAACTTTCTAAACTATTGCGCCATCTATACATAAAACTATGAAGCATCATTTAAGGCGCGCATTTCAAAATTTAACCAAATTTTTAATTATTTTATTGGAAATTGAAAAAAAAAACAAATATAATATTAACAAATTTATTAACAAAGTATAAATGCAGTAATCAGTACAAGTAGTACAATATACGAGTAAATAGCAAAACATCAAATTAAAATACTTAATAAATACTAAAAAAGTAATTATGTTATTATCAAATAAAACCCAATTTGAACGTTTTAACGTATTTAGTCATATATTTTTTGTTTAGAATGAATATAATTTCAATTTGTTATAAAAAATAGAAGCCAAACGTTAAAACGTTAATAACATGTTATAAAAATAGTTCTGTTCGATAAAGTGTTGGACCAAACAAAAAATTGGGCAACATGCGAAATAATACATAAATACAATAATAAGGATAAATATAACTAATAAATAATTAAATTACCTATAATTGCTGCATTTAGCAGCAGCAACATTAATGAGTGGATCCGCGTTAGCCTTCTCGATTTTTACTCCACAGTGGTGTAAACTGCCAGGCAATGTTGTTCTGTGTGGGACAGAAAACACCCTTTCCACTCATACACGTTGCAAATGGGGTTGTTTGGGAAACTTGTACCTACAAGAATTACAACAAATAAATGTATTCTCTTGTATACTGAACATCATTTCATTGTTACCTTGGGGTAATTTCCCTACATCCTTCGACGCAGCATATTCTTGTGTATGTCCATCTTTTTATTATCTGTAGTAATATCAACAGCAGATTAATAAACGATTACTACCTATTAATTTAACTAGTTTTGATTCGAAGAGCAAAGTTTCTAACAAGCACTATTTCAGACTATAATTACTTATTGTAAAGCATGATTGACGTACTTAATACATTACTTACTTTCAGGACAGGTAAAACTAGTTCTCACAAGCACTTTTAACAAAATTTTTTACGATTAAAAAATTGTAACGCCACACACGTTTTAGCAACGTTTCCAACTAATGGGGAATTTCTCTGCTGATAACAAATTACAACAACAACCGCCGTCGCGTGATCTGTTGTCGTTTCACTAAAAAGTATCAGTAATGTATGTCGGTAATATCGATTTTAGTAATTTAAAAAATATCTGTAGTTCATGTGGGGCAAGGTGAGATGGCGCTGTCGCTCGACATTTCATAGCCTGGGTTATACCGCGTCCCATCGGTACTCTCGGTACTGTTCGGTACATTAGTCGTAGGAGTCGTAAGACGAAGTAATCGAGGTAATCGATATGCCATGCCAGTTCGATTACCAATATTATTTTGTGTAGGATATGGGAACAAAAAAATGTACCATGTACCTGTTATATTCAATATCCATATTATGTACCTAAGTACATATCTAGGTATATATGATGTATGGGTGGAAATGAAACAGAACGAAGACTATCTATGACAAAGACAAGCTCGTGCTTAAAGGACTACTTGCACCATTCATCGTGTTATTAAGTTATTATTTTATTATAAACATGTAGATCAGCATCGCGTCGTCGTTTGCGTCAACATGCGATAATATAAATATCTGTATTTATAGTTACGTATAATTTAGGTACCTAGGTACAATGTTAAAAAATGGCTTGTTGAGTTCTATTGATTTATAAAGAGAGCTGCACTTTTCTTATTGTTATTATTATAAAACTAAATTTCTATTGAACTATTTATTTTTTATTTAGGAATAAAAGATAATACATATAAAAAGGGAATAACATAATTATACACATAGGTACATATTACCGATTATTTATTGGTAATCGTCGTTACTGTGGATCGTACCTAGGTAAACGATATTATGTATTACAGAAAAAGTAACGAGTATTTCTAACGATTACAAAGTAACGAGTATTGATTAATAAAGTAACTGGTACTAACGAGTACCAAAAAGTAATCGTACTTGACATCACTACTTGAAAGTATCCCAGTGAACACACAATGTAAATATGATATAACGAGAAAATAACAAGTTACATAACTTTTTTAACTTATAGGCGACATAACATTTATGTCAAATTTAAGTTTTATGTTATGTAACTAATTGTTATATATATGTTATGTAACAGCTATATATGGTGGTGTGACTGTAATAAAACATCACAATTTCTACTCATTTGATACGTCCTTGTGATGTAACAGCGTAACCTTTATAAAACGTTACAGCAGTTACTTTTATGTTATGTCTTTGTGATGTATCAGTGTTACCTTTATAAAACGTTGCTGCGGTTACTCTTATGTTATATCTTTGTGATATATCAATATTACCCTTATGAAACGTTGCAGTGGTTACTCTTATGTTATGTCCTTGCGATATATCAGTGTTACCTTTATAAAACCTTTCAGCGGTTACTTTTATGTTATGTCTTTGTGATATATCGGCGTTACCCTTATAAAATATTGCAGCGGTTACACTTACGTTATGTCTTTGTGATGCATCGACGTTACCTTTATAATACATTGCACCAGTTACCTTCATGTCATGCCCTTATAATGTAACTATGTTACCTTAATAAAACGTTACAGTGGTGATTCTTATGTTATATCTCTACGAGGTATCAGTGATTCCTTTATAAAACGTCACATGTATTTCTGTCGTATACATGCTAGCTTTGCAAAATGTAACAATGGTAACTCTTATGTTATGTCTTTTTGACGTATCAATACTACCGTTATAAAATGTTATATAAGAAACGATAAAGTTTGACGTTGACAATAATTTTAATTGTACTCATTTTTATGATATATAAATGTGTTATTCTTAAATTAGCTGTAGCATAACCAAATTTACTCCAGATTAATCTTATAAAATAAAAATTCTGCACAATATTAGGTATTAATTAGATCGCATAAAATAGTTACAGATGAGCCAAGATACATTTCTACCGAATTGAATTACAATAATTCTACAAATTAAGATTCGTTTGGATTTAAACTAAAATAAATTAATTTTTGATACGAATATAATTAAAGTTGTCAACACTTGTATTCACTATCATAATAAATAGAAAAAAAGCCTCTGTATACAAAATATGAAATTTTATCTTTCATGATACTTTTCTTTTCTTTTATATTTATGATAAAGGAAATATTTAGAACATATCTATTATTCGTTTTGTTTCGGTCATTTCTATTTTTTTTTTAATTATTAATATGTATTATAAATGTACTATTCGTTCCATTTTAAACAGATGCTTTACAGATGTGTTTTCTCTTAAGACCTTTCTCTGTTTCCCAGAAAGGTTGTGTTTGCTGGCGATTTCAAGTCAGAGATAAAGGGAGGTAGAGATAAAGATAAGGACATAAATAGTGTTATGTCCTCTGTCATGTTCACCAAATTAAATTTTGAATAAAATTTGCGGAAGCGAGAAAATCGTATCGTATCGTATCGAGTCTTAGTTTAAATCCTTTGGACACGTGATACCATTCTAGCAATTATTTTATTACTTACTTAATTTTATTCAGTTTTGTTTGGTGAACATATCAGGGGCGAAAAAAATATGTTTTTTTCTACAAATAAAAAAAATAATTTTTAATATGATGGACACGCGGTCCAGTTTTAATTTTTACTTTTTACTAAAATATTAAGAAAATGAGGCACCGAAATCTTCGACTATTTAACAGTCTAATAGCCACCTCTGTTGACAGTCTCAAGCGTCCAAAACGTATCAGTTTCTCTTCTTTCGTTTTAAATTTTCAATTGTTTAGTAATAAAAGTAGTGATTTATTACAGACCCCTTAACAAAAACTACTTCTCCTTGACCTTGTTATTCTCAGCCTCTCAATGTATAATTGCCTAAAATCTACCCCGATGATGCACATTTTCGCCATTTTTACAATATTTTATACATGCATAAATATTTTTATGAATATTCTTTATATGTATAGTTTAAAAGAACATGTGTTGATTATCAACACTTCGACAGCATGGTACCAGCAATATCTGACGTGATTAATACACTTTATGCTAAAGAACCCTGTTTATTGCTATTTGAGAAAAAAAATCAAAAACACAACTAAAATGAGAACAAAGACCCTTCAATATTGGCCGTAGATTTATGTTAGGCAGTTTCCCAAATTGCACTACCATAAACAACATGAGTGTTTCCGACAACCCCGAGTACCTTCTTCTCGGACATCTTTTTCAAATAAATCTTTTTTTGCGGGCGAAGTAAAATAACTTACTAGATAAATAAGTCTAACTGAAACTTAAAATTAAAAGCGTTGAAGTATTTGTGTAGGAATGAAAAGGATTGCAATGCTTTTAGTTAAGCGGGTGAAGCCACTTTTGTTCAGGCAACTAATTAAACAGTAATACACTTTCGTCATTTACTATCCAAAGGATTCGGAATATTTGGTTGCGACACATTTGTTGTATTCGTTTGCCCCCTGAGGCAGGGATCATGCCAACACATGGCCCCTTTTCCTAAATTTCTCAGAAACACCACTACATGACAGCCCGTGTACGTTCGGAACATGGTTTCTAAATCTTATTTCTCTGCTAATTCAAACAATAATATCGACAACTGGGACCTAACAGCTTTTTTTAAAAAGGAACATGCACTAAACCTAAGGGTGACCATAAATTATGCCTCTATGGCACCATAAATAAGAAATAATTGCCATCAAACTCCATCTCCGACATATTTATCATTTTTGATGATTGCATTTTTTACTGTAATGAATTTAAAAAAATGAAGCGATTTTTATGATCAAATTAAAATAATTAGTACAATTTAATTTATTTTTGTTGACTAATTAAAGTAATATTGTATTAAAAAAAATATATTTTGCCGTAGTGATTTGGAGTATGGAAAACGTTTGTTTCAATTACAATTACAAAGTTATTGGCAATAATTGATTTACAACGAATACTTTACATTGTGCCATTATAATAAAACAAAAATAATGTAAACATAAAAGAGCTATTAACTTTATAGACATGTAGCTACCGTATATAGTCATTTATTTATCTTGTGCATATGATATACATGTATATAGCCGACTCTCAAACTTAAGTTGAAGTTACCCTGATGTTTATCGGTTTTTTTAATTTCTTTTCACTATTTATTTTTATTTAGTTAACGTGAAGGGTCAATAATTCTTTGCGCTTGTTATACTCTTTTTAAATTTCTGGCAGTCTAATAGACCTTTTTTGGGGGGTGGTATGTGCATCAACTGCTATAAAAGCTAAAAACCCATACTGTTCAGACCAGATGGGCATCTGTCACACATAGGAAGAGAACAGGCTATTGCAGTTGCGTATAAAGACAGACTTTTAGTGATTTTACTGGAACTCGCATTTTTGTTCAGAAAGTAAGTAAAACTCTAGTTTATATTGACATTCCAAATGACATAAATAACTTGATTTATGTTTTACATAATTATTTAATTTTACTTTTCATATTTAATTAGTACCCAATCCTATTCGTTTTTTTAAATTTGTTTCAGCAATGGATTTTTCTGTTGTAAAATTTACAAGAGATGGGAGTTGTTCAGAAGTTGCGGCCAAATGGATTATCGGCGATAACAATAAAAAATGCTGGTGGCCGCCTAAGCGAACCAAGAATATTTCGACACTTATCCAAAGAAAGGCTGAGCCAAAGGCACACTGGGACGTAAAGGAAATCTTTTCAGTCATATTTTGTCGTATCTAAATATACATATAGATGTATATAATATATGTAAATATGTATATATGTAGTTAATTTTCATCAAATGTAGTTTAACTAATAAATATTTCTAATTAATTTTGGAATTTTCCTTTAGCTTATCATATTGCTACTACGGAGCTGTTAAATAAGAATAAATATTTTAGATAGAAACCTTTTTGTTACCTCACATTGCTCTTTTCGATTTACATTAACCGTATGTCACTGTTACAGACCTTTGATATGCAAATACATATATATCTTAAATATTCATATCTTAGAAACATAACATAAACATCACTGTGTTGTTACATGGTGACGTTTTGCTTACGTTAACGTTACAAAATTGTTACAGAAATGTGACGTAAAAATGTATGTCATAGAAACATAACAGGAGCATCACTGTTATGTTATATTGTTACGTTTTGGTTACATTAATGTTACATCATTGTTATATGTTGATACATGTAACAGACACGTAACAGAAACATCACTATGTTATGTAACAATGTTACGTAAATGAGTGTGAAATTGTGAGTCACAAATGAGTTTCCTGTGACTCTCACGTTATATAACATGTTATTTTCGATTTGGTAAAATTGACATAACATTTATGTAACAGTGCTCACTGGGATTGAATGATACGATCTTCGTTCTGAGCAATCGGTCGATCACCGAATGCTTAATCGGTATCCGCCAGCCGGTACTTCGTATTCGAATCGATACCTTACCTATGATCGATACATAACGGACGACCGGCGACGGAATAAGATCATAGATAAGAGATATATATATACTGTTGTAGATGTGAAAGTTTGTTTGCGGCGATACTAACGGCATCCCACTTAATTGATGAAAAGTAAAGATTACAGGTTCTTGTTTTAATGCGAGTGTTTTTTTTTTTTAATATTTTAATATGTTTTTTATTAATTGATTAAGTGAAAATTTACCAAGAAACAAACAATCTTCTCAATAATTCAAGAGAGTTTGTAACTTGACAAATTTTCACCTAATCATTGTAAGTGTTTTTAGAAAATAAAAGATAATATCCACTAAAATTTTTATTACAATAAAACATATATAACTACAATACCGATAAACAACAAAATTAACAATAAGTTATACATATTATTGTACAAGAAACTTCATGTAGTTGATTCAAAATGAAAAGATACAATTTTTGCGTTTATCTCACACAAACTGTGCGATGAACTAGAAATTTGGTACATTTGATTGCAAAGTTTAAAAAAATAAATAAAATCACTGACTATGTAAAGTAATTGTCGAAAAGTATAGACAAAAAAGTAGTCAAAATAAGTTAATTTAGTAAGTGATTGTGAACCAATTTTAAAGTGATGTTTGAATTACCTCGCTTAGAAAAAAATCAGAATAAATGAACAATAGTTATAGTAACTGAAAATGTTGATGTAAACAAATTAAAATGATTAAAAGTAAATAACGATCATAATTGTTGCATCATCAATTCAAGAATTTAGGGGTACATACCCCAGCGTGGCCTCCAACCTCCCCTCATAGCCATCCTACTCCTCTCAGCTTGTAACAGGTGATTCTTCAATGAAATGTGTGCGACCTTCGAAGTATTCTTGTTCTTAATTAAATACACCTACAGCATCACTAAACTACTCCATCTAGCGAATACTGAAGATAGAAGACAATAACAATAGTAACCAAGTTTTCATCAAGCTCCTGGATACCCCTGATGATTTACTGCAACCTACAACAATTAATGCAGTGAGTAAGCCGTATATATCATGCACCGGGACTGTTTAAATTATCGGGAATTTAGTTCGCTTTCGAAAGCTTCGAAAGTATGGACATTGTTCCTCAAAGAACAATGTTTGATTGAAAAAATTGAACGCAGGAGAAATTTACATGTTTTGTACAAACTTCTTATGAGTGGCATATGCTATTGTATAAAACATTTGTAATTATTCTTTCCACCCCCCGTGCGATTTCATTAATTTGCAGACGAATCTTAAAATGTTACTTCCGTATGCGTTTTAAAAATCAAATGCAACCTAAAACAAAAAAATATATGTTAAATCCATCCTTTTACAATTAAATTACTGCTTTCATTACGAAAAGACGATATAAAAAGATACCTTTGATTTATTTACTTCTGGCTTAGATACTTCTGATGCCTAATGTAATTTCCCCATATGCGTTTTAGAATTAAAATGCAACCTAAAACAAAAAAATATATGTTAAATCTAACCTTTTACAATTAAAGTACTGTTTGCATTACGAAAAGGACTCTATATAAAAAGTTACCTTTGATTTATTTACTTCTGGCTTAGATACTTCTGATGCCTAATGTAATTTCCCTATATGCGCTTTAGAATTAAAATGCAGCCTAAAACAAAAAAAATATATGTTAAATCCATCATTTTACAATTAAATTACTGCTTTCATTACGAAAAGGACTCAACATAAAAAGTTACCTTTGATTTATTTACTTCTGGCTTAGATACTTCTGATGCCTAATGTAATTTCCCCATATGCGTTTTAGAATTAAAATGCAGCCTAAAACAAAAAAATATATGTTAAATCTATCCTTTTACAATTAAATTACTGTTTTCATTACGAAAAGGACTCAACATAAAAAGTTACCTTTGATTTATTTACTTCTGGCTTAGATACTTCTGATGCCTAATGTAATTTCCCCATATGCGTTTTAGAATTAAAATGCAGCCTAAAACAAAAAAATATATTTTAAATCCATCCTTTTACAATTAAATTATTGTTTTCATTACGAAAAGGACTAAAAAGTTACCTTTGATTTATTTACTTCTTTCTTAGAAACTTTTGATGGCTTGCATGTTTCTTTGAAGCGTACAGTTTGATAGGATCTGACGAATTTCCTATTTTCTCTTTCCCTTTTAATATTTTGTTTATGTCACGAATCCATATAAACAGATAGAATTTAGATATGTACTGGATCAGTAAATGTTTCAGGTCGTAGTGGCTGCAATAGAATTGCTGTAGATCTTCCAAACTGTGTTTCAGAACAGTTTGCAGGACTCGGCAGATTTGTTTGTCAGCACACAGTTGGGGTACGACCTGCTGTAGGATGTAAATGGATTGTTGAAAGAATATATTAAACATTGTCTGTCGATGGGGACAACAGTGCTTTAGTAGAATAAGCTCTCGCAACTATAATGAAATGCTCTTCTTGGCTCCTATCATCACCCAAAAGATCCTGTCTGCATTGTCTACAAAACTTCAACAAAACCTTCTTAGCAACAAAACCAGCTATATGAGTTAATTTTCCTCTGCGTAATAGACTTGTTTGGCTGTGTCGGTACTCCGGTATTTTGACCTCGGGAAATTGGACAGTTACTGCAGGTGAAGTTGTTGGCAACGATATAAAAGCCTTTTAAATTGTCCAATGCCTGCAAGTTGTCACATTCGCAGTTGGTCGATTTCGAACGATGAGAAAAGTAATTATTGATTATGAGTGTTTTAAAAGACCTCACAAAAGCAGCTGCATTGGGATTAACGTTTCTTGCTCCATGACTTTGGATGTATCCGAAAAAGTTTTCTAAACAATCTTGATTGAGGTTGCGTGGACAGAGAAAAGACAAGCCGTCTTTCTGGAGGGCTTTCCACAAGTACGCAAAACCTTCCAAGGTTCGAATCCAGTTTTGCAGAGAAGGTGGGACGATTTTCTGTTTTCTGTCGTTGAAGAAGGACATGGACTTCAAAACGTTAATAGCCTCTTTCCAAAATTGACAATGAGGCGACTTCGCAGTCACTGCACATCGTAATCGCTTGCCGTGTCTAATATTTATTGAAGCACCGTTGACGCTATCGAAGAGAAAGTCGAAAAAAAGTAAGAACTCTGCGGTGCTTTCAGCTTCTTTCGGTATAGCTGGATGTACCTTTGAAAGTGTACGCATTATACATCCGACGTTGGTACTAAACACTTGAGCTGCATGAGACACTTTCATTTTACGAGTATTATTGACGTGTTCCTCGGTCAGTTTCCTACACGTCTTGTAGGTATTGCCGTATTCAGTATCTACATCATATAGATTACGGAGATGCTCCCATTTGGCAGTTTCTAATTCTTCTTTGCGCCACTTAAAATGAACATCATTGGAGAAAAAGTTATTACGGATACCTGCAAAATACAAAAACAGCATATTACAAAAAGTTACACGTACAAGAAAATATAATTGTGCTTTTGTAATATTTCAATTGCAACTGTTATCTACAATGTAATGTAGTTATGTCCTGCTTCAAGTGTTAGACGAACAAATTAGTTATGTAGTCATACCTTTCAATAGATGGGGAGGATCGTATAATGGCACAACTTCCTGTTCACCGATCAGGATTCCGAAAAGTCGGTTTTCTTCTCCTCATCGAGCAAAATATTCTTGCGTTTCCTGGTACAATCGATTGATAGCTGCTACGTTGGCTGTGGCTTGATCCGAAATAAGAACTTTAACCAGCAATCCAGCACGTTGACAAGCGATTACTACTTCTCGGATACAGCGAACCAGGACGTCTCTCTTCATTCCACCTTCATTGAAGTAATAGGCAATAGGCTGCTTCCAGTTACTGCAGAGTCCACGTGCCATAAAAACCATGACTTTGTCTGCAAAAAATCTCCTTCTGTCATTGTGCCCGTTGTCTTGAAAGCCATCAATCCGATCGTATGCCTCATTATATTGAAGAGTTGGATCAATAGCCATCTCATCAAAGACGATGCTGCAGTACCGATATGTTGTATCCATGGCTGTAAGTTTCTCTTTTAAGGAATCCATAATTTTCTGATTAATTCCCGTGTTAAAGGGAACTGATCGTAGCAGCGTATGCAAAGTGCGTCCAGAAGGTACAGCAAATAGACGGCTCAACAGTTTATAACCTTTGGGGCTTTGCTTAAACAACGACAAAAACAAAACCTTTTCGTCGAGAGTGTAACGACGGCCACGAGGATGGATACGTTCATTTTTGAGTTGAGACATTATAAAGTTGTAAGTTGGTTTATTGACCAACGCCTTTAAGAAGTTCGGGGAATTAAGCACTTTTTCGATAAGCTTGATACTGGAGCGAACATCGCTGCTGGTCGCTTCTATATTTCTAGCAGCGTTGTTCAATCGGGAGATGTACCGTACAACAGCTACAAAGCACAAAAAATTAATAACAATTGAAAGTGTATTAGTGTGGTGACACTTACAACTGTTTCTCCCGGTTTCAGCGCGCCTCCTTGTACCACGTGTATCTTGAAGGTCTAAAAAAAAAAACCCGAATAATTATGTAAGGATGGAAGTTTTGCACGTAACACTTACTGACCGTTGCAGTCGCGGAAGTTGACGCAATAGACGGTAAATCAATTGTCGTCTCTGCAACTCCAAGATTGACATTTATAACAAATTACACAAATATTGGCAGTGATGCGTTACACAATTTCGGATGTAATACTTACTGCAAGTGTCGGTTACAGAAGTTGAAGCGATTGATGGTACTTCAGTTGCATCAACTTGTGTTTCTACACGTACAATACCTGTAAAAACAGGCGCACTTAACCAAAGACTTCAGTGTTTTAATAAACATCATTAATTTAATTCCAAATAGTAATTTCATAGTTCACACTTACTGTCTCTTCCGAATGCGGACGTCGGGACAGTGGGAGACAGTTGCGCCACTTCTTGTTCACCCTTATCTGTGTGACCTGTGAAGAGCAATTCCACAAAATTGTAAGCTAGAACCGAACTACTACTCTTTGCATAATTAAGTAGATACTCAAGAGACTCAATCATTATTATTTACATGCGGAAGTGGCAATTGGCAGGTAATATACGAAGACGTAAGCGTAAACAAATTGTACTGAGCATACATAACTGACATATGGAAAACATGAATTACCTAATACGGAAGTGGTATGTCCTGGTAGGAACAACGTGGGAACAGCATCTCGTCGAAGGCGGGATCGATGCCATCGTCCTTCATAGGTCGCTTCCTCTCCGAAGTGGACGTCGCACACTAAATAGCCTTTTCTCACTGATTGCAAAGGTTTCGCACGCAGATCCTTTCTGCCAATAGCGTCAATCCAGCGTTGATAAAGCTTGAAACAAAAGTTAGTAGGAATAACTGCACAACCAAATGTATTCGATACCACCGGTAATAAAAAAAAAATGATAATATTTCCTTATACAAACGCGTTATTGAAAACAGACAATTACGATTACATGTAAAGAATCAAAGCAGATGATATAGGTTTAGTATCTTACCCCTTCGTCTTTCGGAAAACTATGCATTGAAACTTCATGCTGCGTCTTCTTACAGCCTACCACACAACAGTACCTCACTATGGTGACAATATGAAACAAACAAAACGTTTAAGTAAATGTAAATCACATGAGCTAATTGACGTCAAGGAGCAAGGATATATAAAATGTGAAAAGGGGAACACAGGATGTATTGGAAAATGCTAGCAAATGTAAAAACTTATAAATGCAAGATCAAAAATATTATTTAAGTAAACAAATTCGTTTAATTAACCATGCAGAGTACATCTAACTACAACTACGTGTAGGTACTTATTGCTATAAAAACGAAAACCAACAAAATCCTACGTTAAAGAACTACACTATCTCAAACAACTACACAACATCTACACTATGTAACATGCACTGAGATGTATTATACCTAACTATTAAATCAAAAAAGTCTTGGAAATGTATCTTAAAATTTCAAAATAAACGCAGTAAAACTGGAGCACAAGTGGATTAGTACAATTATCGCAGTTTTTGAAATCGAAGTTCGAATGTTTCTTTCTTGTCATAGTGACTTATATAACTGTTGATGGGTGGGTGGGAAAAGGTTTTGAAAACGGCGTGAGCCAATGACAAACGGGGTGGAAAACCACTATAAGGGTGCATATGCAATCAACATTGTCAACAGGCGGAGCAGCACACTTGGACGTTTATTAAGAACCAATAACAAACTGCAACACTTTACTATATTAAATCAAAGAGGGGGTTGCAATTGTACTGGGGCGGTAGCGATGAAGTAAGTTTTGCGTATGTCTATGTTTGTTTTTGCAATAATTATTGTAGGTATAAGAAATAAGTAACACATACAAGAAAAAGTAAGAACCCATAATTGGAACATGTTTAATAGTAGCATTTGTTGGTCTAATGGTTTATGTGGCATTAGTTTCATTAAGATTACTTAATATGTTCATGAATTAATGCAAAAAACAGCTATTTTTGCAGTCGAGAAAAACAATATACTGTGACGTGTTCGGTCACAGAAAACACAATTAACAAAACAAAACAACGAGTTTATTTAATTACTAAAATTAATTTGACTACACTACAGTTATGAACAAGTCCGCACAATTTATTTCACTAAAAGTTTCTTTTTAATCGCCGTTCCGGTAGACACTATTTATCGCTCTCTATGAACACTATCACCTCTATGGTTCGCCTGTATCGCCTATCGATCGCTTTGCATCAGCTGTTACTGTAAACTGTCAACTAACTCGGTGTGAGTGTCTCGTCCGCTTTTATAGTCTTCTCAGCCTTTTTCTAGGGTATTCTACAGCCGTCTAGTAATTCAATTGTTTTCCCATTGATCTTTGCTGGTGTTTTCTAGATGTATCAGGAAAGCCGAGAATATTCCTTATGTAATCAGGGAAGATGTTCATTAATTATGCTCACACCAACTTAATTGGCAAGTACTCGTAACACTGCCCCCTTCTTAGAATTGATCGTCCCGATCAATGTCTTGACCTTTGTAGGGCGCCAGGCGGTCCAAGTGTACAACTTTCATCTTGGCCTTTGGTCCTCTCTGAATACGGTAGACCACGTCATTCAGTCTTCTGACCACGGTGTAAGGTCCTTCCCAGGCTCGCTGTAGCTTCGGTGAGCGTCCTTTCCGACGGACAGGATTGTAGAGCCACACCTGGTCCCCTTCTCTGAATCCTGTGCTGTTGGCTCTCCGGTCGTACCTGGTCTTCATGCGGTCACTCCCTACTTGGATTTTGTTACGAACGGCTCTATGGATGGTATCGAGTCGTTCCTCTAGCTGCTGTGCGTAGTCGGTAGCTGAAGGTCGCCGATCTTCTGGGTGTCCAAACCGGATGTCCATCGGTAACTTCAGCTCTCTTCCAAATAAAATGCTGGCTGGTGTTCTGCCGGTGGTCTCGTGAACCGCACTTCGATAGGCCAACAGGAACAAAGGTATATGCTGGTCCCAGTCTGTCTGATGATCGTTAACAACCATTTTCAAATTGGTTTCTAGCGTCGCGTTAAACCGTTCGACCATTCCGTCAGATTGTGGATGTAATGGAGTGGTCCTAGTTTTCTGTACTCCTAGCAGCTCACAGACTTCCCGGAATACTGCGGATTCAAAGTTCCGTCCCTGGTCAGAGTGGATCTCCATCGGAACTCCATACCGGCTGATCCATTGGTTGACCAACATTCCAGCGACCGTAGTAGCTTCTTGATTTGGGATTGCGTACACTTCGGGCCATTTGCTAAAATAGTCCATCACTACCAAGATGTACTTATTGCCAGCAGCTGTTGTTGGGAATGGTCCTGCTACGTCCAGAGCTATTCTCTCAAATGGGGCACCAACATTGTACTGTTTCATTCGCCCTCGGCTTCGAGTCTGAGGTCCCTTGGCTGACGCACACGTTGGGCACTTCCTACACCAATTTTCGAAATCTCTTCTACACTTTAGCCAATAGAATCGCTCTCGCACCTTCTCCAACGTCTTTGTTACTCCGAAGTGTCCTCCACCAACACCTCCATGGACTTCTGTCAGCACCTCGTTGACTCTGTTCTTCGGGAGAACTACTTGATGTCGAATTTTAGTTCCGTCAGGGCTTTCCCACACTCTTTTTAGTACCCCATTCTCGACGATGAGTGAAATTTCCCATAAGGCCCAATAGCTCTTCGTGATGGTACTCGTACTACTAACATCTGCCCAGGTAGGTCGTGCTGTTCCTGCCTTCTTCCACCGCAGTATCGGTTTAATGTCTTCGTCGTTTTCTTGGTCTTTCGCCAGGTCTTCGTTCTGCCAGTGTTCTTCCGGTTCCACCATCGTTTGACAGATCCTTGCCAAGTTGACTGGTTCCTTCTTTTCGGCGGCCATGCAATGTTTGCAGTTCTTCGAGCATGGTCTTCGCGAGAGGGCATCAGCGTTACCATGTTGTTTTCCAGCACGATGCTCGATGCTGAAGTCGTATACTTGTAGCCGCTGTAGCCATCGAGCCAGTTGTCCTTCTGGGTTTTTAAATTGCAGCAGCCATTTCAGGGACGCATGGTCTGTCCTTAGCAGGAATTTTCGTCCGTAGAGATACTTATGGAAATGTTCGAGAGTTTTGACGACTGCCAGCAATTCTCTACGGGTCACGCAATAGTTTCGCTCCGGCTTTGACAGTGCCTTACTGAAGTAGCCAATGACTTTTTCTTTTCCTTCCTGCATCTGCGACAGTACACCACCAATTCCTACATTGCTGGCATCCGTATCGACAATGAAGTCTGTGTCGAACTGTGGGTACGTCAGTATTGGGGCTTGAGAAAGGGTAGACTTCAGTGTTTCAAAAGCTTGCTGACATCGTTCTGACCATTGGAAAGGGACACCATCCTCTGTTAACTTGTGGAGCGGTCGAGCTATATCTGCAAATCCCTTTACGAATCGTCGGTAATAGGAACACAGCCCCAAAAAGCTTCTCAAGTCGTGTTGGTTCTTCGGGACAGGCCAACTTCTCACAGCTTCAGTCTTGTCAGGATCAGTTCTTATTCCTTCTGAGGTAATAACGTGGCCAAGATATTTCACCTCCTTACAAAACAGATGGCATTTCTTGGGACTGAGTTTCAACTTGGCTGCTGAAAGCTTCTTGATCACTTCTTCGACATTCTGGAGGTGGTCTTCGAATGTCTTTCCCAGTACTATCACGTCGTCTAGGTACACCAGACAAACCTTCCAATTGAGCCCTTGTAGCACATTTTCCATAAGTCGCTCGAAGGTGGCGGGAGCGTTACATAGTCCAAATGGCATAACGTTAAAGTGCCACAGCCCGTAACCAGTCGTGAATGCGGTCTTCTGCTTGTCTTGTGGATCCAGTTCAACTTGCCAGTATCCACTCTTCAAATCCAACGTTGAAAA